>KB671842.1:146045-197325 GCA_000349105.1 Anopheles epiroticus | reverse complement strand
TATCTCTTTCTTCTTATTATTGAGTGGTAGAACAACCCGTGTAGGGGTCGAAGGCTTTATGCTTTGGTCACACAACTAAACTTGCAGAGGTCAAGGTTTCAATTATTGCCGATATATATAACCCAACGTATGATGAAGCGTCAGTAGTTTGAGCTGGTTTAGAAACAATTTCGGGCTTTATTTGGCAGGCCTACGTCATTACTACTCAGTTAAATTTCATATTAAAATTGCATTTCCTTATTGAAAATTTCTTTTCTTATCTCAGGATACTTTCAATTCTCACAAGTATTTATCCAAAACATTTTTTTAATCGGTTGTAACGGCCAGACCGTATTGCTTATCCAAAATATATTTATTTGTTCAATTTGTACCATTTTCATTGGTCACCAGATTTAACATATTCTTGTTTTTGTGTTCCTTAATTTGGATTAGTAAATTAGTAAAGTAGTGAGGTTGATTGAAAAAAGTTAATTATTCATAATTCAACAAGTTCTCTACAAGTTTTCTAGATCTCTACAAAAACCTTGTGACACATCTGTTTTCTGAACACGAAAAAAGCTTTCAAAAAATGATATTTGATCATACCATTAAAAATAAAACATTGTTTTTCCTCACCTACCCACCTTCACTCGGCATTCCATTTAACGGCATTAATTGCAAGCCCCTTTTCCGACTAGATCGTGATCTAATCATTGCATTCGATTTTCCATTCCCATACCAGGCCAGCATTCCAATGGCCAGTAGCTACCTGGGAAAAAAACGCCCATATTTGCTCCACTTGCGTCCGTACGGCACGCAGCGTCTGTAATCATTCTTTCAGCGTGCCACGATCGTTCATCATTTTAGGAAGCACAGCGTGCTCCACCACCCGATCGAAGCAGCAGCAGAAAAAAACGCTGTAAACATACACAACCCCATCCGACCATAATTAGTCGTGACACACTGACTCCAAGCGAGGACGGCATCCCCCACCTAGGGACGCCCTTGAAACCATCGACAGCTTTGCCCACTCTTCCAACCGTGCGTACCCGGACGGTGTGCGTTCCGAGCGCCTTGAGGCTGCCCCTTTTCGACCGTTTTTGAAGATCAATGGCAATGGCAAAACGAGAGTGAAAATGCATTCGCGTAATCGGCCGCTGCAAAGGCAAACAATACAGCAGTGAATGAGCGGCCGTCTTGTGGAAGGTTCATTTCTCAAGGCATTCGTGAACGGAGCGTACCGCTGTGATTCACCAGGTTCGCCAGTTGCGGTGTGTGCCAACGCAGGTTACAGGGCGTTAGAGCCGCTCTGGTGAGAGCTTCACTGTCATGGCAGCAGCAGCAGCAACATGGTCAACATTAGTTCCACACCATCCAAACCTCCAAACGATCGGACCTTAGACCTTAAGTCTAATAAACGAGCAATTTATTACCCCTTTTTTGCCCACTCCTAACCGATCGATGGTTGAGATGTGAATGAAAAACGCACATTCGGACTGAGCGCTGCTCCGCGGGATCCCAACACATTTTTCCACACATCAAGAGGAAATCAAATAAAGCTCGGTGGACAATGCGGAATAGGAGTGCAAAATGCTTCAAAGAAGACAACACGAACTTGACCTTGGGCGTACGTGGTCGATCGGCAGAGGAGATTTATTGCACACCTCTTCCGTGTACGGTGCTGATGCCCCATGTATACGCATGGTGCATGATGAGAGTTCCGTGCTGCGCGTTCACTAGACCATTGCGCTGCGGCAGGCTTACTGATCATACATTTTTTTATTATAGTTTTTTTCATGAATCATCCGTTTCTTATCGTTCTTGTAGGTAGGAGGTAAACATAGCGTAAATTCTTAGCTTCAGCTTAACCCATCGCTCGAGCGTAGAGGAACCTATCAGGGAGGAACAAGACACAAGTCAGGTAGCGGGAAGCAAACAAAGAGTTTTTTTTATTATTAGGTTTTATTGAGAATAAAATATGCATAACCGCTAGCGTATTGGGCTGTGTTTGTTGTTGGTTATTACGAAATATGTAAGGGTATGTGATATTTGATATTTGTTTCTGACAAGTTAAGAACATGTTAGATTTTAAATAACTTAATAATAACTTACACAGCTTTTAATATTGTCCTTGGGGTAGCTTAATTCACATTTATAATTTAATTTATCCTAAGAATAACACAAGAATAACGATGATCTCTTTCCTTTATGGTTACTAACAGGCCTGAAAAGACGTCATAATTTGGATTATTAAGTGAAAAAAAATCTCTCGAAATCTATATGTTACAGAAAAAACCAATTTAGATCCCAATCATTCGTAACCGCACTTAAGTATATAGAACTCATCTTCCCATTTCCTTTTTTTTTCATCAACTCATGACGAACACCCCGAGCACAAACAAACCTTTTCAGTATGTAAATTAGAAAATTATAATAACGGCGGAATCGATTGAGCACGAGACTTCAGAGCACGAGACTTCAGACACGAGATACGCCTACCAGACACCCTATCAATATTCAGGTTTCAGAGGGATGACATAAGTATTAAATCTTAGGATGAGAATTGATTAACATGAGTGCAAATTGGTTTTGTATTTCTAGATCTCTGATCACCTTCGACATGACATCAATGATCAGCATCACGAGATGCTTATAGTACTTTATTTCCGTTCACACACCAAGGTCAATTAGTGTTTGGTTCTTCCTTCTCCAACATTCCGCCTAACATAGTCTAAAAACTGGTTATTTCGAAGACGATCATGACCGTTTTTATTCTCCAAACATTTATTGATTCTGGAGATTTCTAGGCTACATGTGAAGGGGTAAACCGCCGCCTGATGTTGATCATTCCCGCTCACTTGGGATTATCTATTCTACCGATTCACTAGATTTGGTATAAATGCTTCCAATCCTACCTGTTTGGTCCTAAATACTGATTGGTTCAGGCTCCACTGGATACGTCGTAAAAATCACGTGATAACTGATGAAACCGGTTCTAGCCAGTTCCAGACATCTTCTAGCTTTCTAGATCTCAGCATTCTACATCTTTCTAGCTTTACTGTGATTTTGAGTGCTTGATTGTTCGTTCACTTTGCCAAAAATGCTTGGATGTATTCATTTCGTGCTCAAGTGCAGTTCTGACGATGTATGTCCCACATCTACTGTTTGAATAAATAGGACAGAATCCGTCCAAAATATAGTCTCTTTACGCCGGCATAATGTCTCATCTATCATAGCACTTTTTTTTTAAATTTCCTTAAAGAGGATTTATTTGATCTTTCCGGGTATTACCCAAGGTGTACACAGTCATTGAGGCGTTCAATGATGGCATACCAAAATATCTTCTGTCCTCCACTATTGATTCTTGTTGCTTTATTTACCCAGTTATTAATATCCATGAAGATGCTGTATTTGGCTAATGCTGGAATTGCTTCTTCCAACGTACGAAAGCCAACTCCTCAAGTCTCAAAGTATTATTGTAAGGAAGAAGGAGGTGTGATATTGCCAATAAAGATAAATAAATCTTGCACAACGCTGGTTAATGGCGTCATCAAACGGTAGGAGTCTTGCTCATTGTGTGAGTTCGGTAATGAAGTAAAGGCTAAACAAAAAAACAAGCTCCTCACACATCCAATAGCCGACAGCTTCATATTAATTGCCAGATACGAACATCCATCGCATCTACCGTAGAAGAATCATCATGGTTTCAAGGTCTCGCGCGCTCGACTGCCTTAGATCTAGATTTTACCCATCGTCAGGATCTTGCACGATCACGTTCTAGCGCTTCTAGCCCGAAAAGAGGTTAAATCATATTTAATTATGATGACATAACAGTTGATAGCTATGCAGCGAGGTGTGTTTAACGTTTCGGGGTTTCTACAAAAGCCTCACCAAACCTGTCCGCCCTATCATTAGGCTACTACCGGCGGTACACCGCACGACCTTCAACACCTTCTGCCGGAGGGAAAACACATGGCACTCCGGCTAGCTACAATGTACTACGTGTGACAGTCCACTTATTCAGACCATACCATGACGATCAAGATGTAACGATCTCTGCCGCGAGATAATAAGAAGCCTTCCTCGCTTGTGGCTCACGCTACCTCAGCACGATATTCACGTTGCTCGATTTGTTTTCAGCTCACCAACACCTGAGCTTCTAAAGACCTAACCTTCACCCTATACGTGCTTTCGGTTCGTTCGGTGGAGCAAGATGGTAATTAAACAGATTGTAGTGGTGAACGCGTTAACTGCGAGCGATGATGCCGAAGAAAACGCTGTTTGCATCTGTTATCCATAGAGTACACACGATCTACCGTGAAGTGGCAAAGGCATACGGAGTGCACCAGAGAAGATTGAATACTTTCGACGTTGTTGTTCATTCCAGGCTTGAGTTGCAACATACTGCCGTGGCTCTTAGCGTCGTTCGAGGTTCGATTGGTTTCATCGCGAGCACCAAGCCGACGTAATCCTTGGTCCGCAATCAGGCAAAATTGATTTTCCGAACCACTCCACGGTGAACAAGACGGCTGGTGCCGCAGCCTCTTATTGATGAACTGTTTCGGTTGGATGTTTTTGCTTCGATGTGGTAAATTAGATGTTGAGCGTGTGCTGAAGAAACGTAATTCATGATTTACCACACACACAATGTGTATAATATCGGCAAAGCATCATATTACATTGATTTGCTACGGTTATAAGTTTTTCGTGCAGGTATATAGAAAAATTATTTTTTTATTTAGTAAAACAATTTAGAATTTATTTATTTATTACCTTAGGAAAATAATGCTACTATATTAAGCATTCAAAGAAAGACATCTAGAAGGAAATTTTCCATTGCACATATCTACTTACAATTGTAGCTACGTACTGTTGAATAATTAATACAATAACATATCCGCTGCTCCCCCCTCACCTCCTCCAACTGTACCCCGCAACGCGTGGGAAAAAAATAATTAATTAATTAGTATGCATTAACCTGACCTTTATCGCGAACAACACTTCAATTCCCCAGCAGCTAAACACCGGCTACAACATGAGCGGAAAACAAACCTGGCGGACGTGCTGCAGCATCGGCAACTGGCCCTCCGGATGAATGATGAATTGTCCACCGAAATTTCTGCACTGCACCGTACCTGCATTGCATTGTGCTAAGCTCACATGATTTAGGGGAATTGTTAACGTGTCGCTTAACCCTCAAGAATGCGTGTGGCACTTTGGCAAAAGGAAAGAAATTATCTGTAAATGGAAAACGGTTAGCAGTTTCGGGCTGTACTCTGCCCCTGCCCCGAACAATGGAACACTAATTTTAATCTTAAGACCTCCTGCTCGATGACCACCGCGCTGAAATAGCGACGGCGCTAAAGATTACACAGTGAAACGTGTTGTTCGTTCGATTAACTTCCAACGTCGCCCATGCTTTATGTAACCGAGTTTTAATTATGAATTTCCTTTTTCCATCCATCGGACAGCCGTGGCACCATGATTAGCTGTGATACAAAAAAAACAAAAACAGCTCCGGTTTGGGAGGCGAAATCTTTTCTGCACCAGCAGCACAGCGAATGCACCGAGCGGATGAATGTGAAACGGTTTTTTGAGCCAACTGTTATTGCCTCAGCCATTGAGCTACCCGCTTTACTATTCCTCTTCGCCAGTGAACAACACTGGGAGGGAAATTGTGACACCGTTTGTCAAAAAGTTCCACTCTGCGCGAGAGCAAGCGTCTTAAAATCGCCGCGTTGCTGCTGTTAAGGCGATGCGCGTAAAGTTTTGCCAGCCGTTGACAGTCTCCAAGGCCGATCGGATAAGGTGAAAGGAGCGTTGGGCAATGTTTACGAAAAAGAGGCACAAAGAGGGTGGGGGAAAGAAGGAGATAAGTAAGAGGATGAACATGCACTTTTTATAACGTTTGTAGTTATACAGCTCTTCTGTTTTAATTTCAAAGTTATTGCAGTTTATGAATGGTTATGGTATGACTTTTACTACCATGGCCTACATCAACAATGAACAATCAATCCATTTATTTGTGCTATAAATATTGATTGCCTATTGCCTAATGCCTAATGCTCGCTATTGCTACTGCTGTACTCGTGGGATTTTGGAAGCGTTGTATTGCTTTTACTCCTAAGATTACTGTTTCACTACAGGAGACACAGCTTAAACAGTTTGATTTGATATTTAATATTTATTTCAATGTTTTTTCATCAATTTTTAAACTGATTCTTTAAATAAAAAAAAAATTTTACATTTTACGTACATTTGATTGCTCGTAATTTATTTTGTCCCGAACTCCAACAATCGTTTTTTTAAGAATCCGTATGGGTAGGAGAACCAAATGCGCATCAATATATATGAATTTAAATTTTAGAATAAGATTTAATGCTTAGTAAAAGCTTTAATTGTTTAGTTTAATTAAATTGAATGCTTAGTTTAAGCACTAGTGGCCTAACTAAGATGTTTTGAGCATGATTGATTGATTTCACTTTAACTTAAAGGTATTCAGTTCCATTAATCATTCTATCCTATCGAAGAAGATAACTTTTGGTTGAAAATTTAGCCATGAACAGATTATGCCAAACATTTTATGTTTATTCATCTTAAGAAAGTTCGTCGCATTATCATTCCTCGAGTGAAGATAAAGATATAGCGTTGAGATTAAAATGAATTTATTTCTTAAGTCTTCTACATTCAAGATAATTTAAATATCCTTTTAATACTTTTTAAATTCTCTTTATGTTATAAAACTCTTTTATGAGCATGCCTCTGAATAGGATTTCTTAACCCGTTCAACCTCTTCTTTACAGCATTTTTATGAACCATGAAGTGATCTCATCATCGCTAACATCAACATTGCGTACTTGTGTACGACAAAACGAACCGTCCATCACCGAAAGCCCTTCCCTGATACCCACCGCACCGACGAATATTCATCCCCAAAAAAAACCCTAGCCAAAAAGGTCACCACCAAAAGCCCGCCAACATCGTGCTGGTAAACGCTCCCCATGTGCACGAAGCCGTCCCACAACCACTTCTATGTTACCCCGCAAGATACGCACATGTGCCATGCTACCGCGCAAACCACAACACACACTGCGGCAAGCCCGTTGCGCCTCTCGCTCGGAAACCGCGACCGACCGAGTTCAGTTCTGCGCTGAACCTCGAACGGGTCGGAACTCTCGGTGCTGTTTGCGATCGTGTCCCTCCGGTTCTCTCAGGCTGTGCTGGTGAAAATCGTGCAAACTTCTCCAAGCTTAGCGAGTGGTTCCTTCACGACAACGGTGTGCACCCTTTTCTAGAGCAAATTTGCTTTGTGTGTGTGCGTGTGTTCGGTGCAGAGTGCGTGTGCGCGTCCATGACGTTCCGGCGGACAGGCTTACAAGAGCGCGTACGTACATCGGCTTCCGGCGCGGCTTCGCGTGCGCATTAACAGTGTCACGGTTTTTAAAGTGGAAGCTCAATCAGGGCAGGCGCAGGCACATTCGTTGCTTCGCTGCTCTTACCCACACATACCGAGCCGATTATCATCATCATGCTGATAGCGTCCCAGCTCGCCCTGTGGGGGTTGGCACTGATAGGGGTGTGGGCACTGGCCTGGTGGATGTACGATAATCTCAAATCGTTGGCACAAATCGGTGTCGCCCTGCTTGCGCCCTACTTTGCACCGGCAGAACACAAAACGCTTACCGAGCGGTACGGCAAATGGGCCGGTATGTACCGTTCCTGCGTTCACTTGTGACGCGCGATCTTGACCTTCTCCGCTCCTCTCAGAACGATTTTAAATTTTAACCGTCTTTTCTCACTTTTATTCTACCGTTTGTTTCGCGCTCACTTTCGGAATCAACAATACAAAACAACAAAACAACACACCACAGTAATTACCGGCTCGACCGATGGCATCGGCAAGCAGTACGCTTTCCAGCTCGCCAGCCGTGGCCTCAACGTCGTCCTAGTCTCGCGCTCCGCGGACAAGCTGGTCGCGGTGGCGCACGAAATCGAGTCCAAGTACTCGGTGAAGACCAAATGGATAGCGGTCGACTTTAGCAGTGGGCGCGAGATTTACGATCACCTGCGCAGGGAGCTCGACACGGTGCCGGTCGGCATTCTAGGTAAGCCGTTCCGTTCTAGCCGTTTCCATTACTAGACCCACCAAACCAGCGTGCTAAATGGCACGAATGTTAAGTTTGCATATGCAAATCTAGTTCAATCTCGGAGCTCGACGTACTTTCGGTGCTCCAGCGCTAACAGGGTGCATTCTATTAGGTGTATAAATAAGTTCGTGCGGTTTTTTTTGGGAAATTATAATTTATTTTGAAAAATTAGCATCTGTTTCAATCCCTTTTATTAATTCTTTTTCTTATCTTTGTGGCTAATTACGAATACCCTAATGAACAAAATATGCTCAGCAAGGGTGTGTTCCATCGATATAAATAGATGATAATTATAAGGTCTTGGCTTTACGGTATGTGAGATAGAACATGTCAAGTGTTTCTGCACATTTGTTTTTTGCCGGTGCTACAACATGTGGGCGAAAATGTTGTTGCAGCAAAATTATTTTGTTATGCCTTTCGGCGTCTGGCGGTCGTTTGTAGACATCTACTACGATCGATTGATCCCACCAAATTCACAACAGGACCAACGTGCTTTGAATATTCGGCTTTATTAGGCACGATCGTCACCACTAGAGAAGCTATTGGAAAAGGTCTTGTTAAAAATCCATGCAAAATATCATTTAGAAGAACAGAGAACCTAAAAATGACTCGCTTCTAAATGGCAGTGTTGCCAGATTGTGCAAACATCATATTTGAATAATTAGCGAAAGATGTACTGAGACCAGACGAACTTATTCATACACCTGATAGCTACGCTGGAACCTCTAGATCTCCCAAACCGATATATCGGGTAACGAGGTTACGCGCGGAGCTGTAGAACGTCTGTAGCATCAACTCAGAAGCTAACGAACCGACCCGTTTGCCACACATTGCAGTGAACAACGTTGGCGCGAACGTGGACTACCCGGACGATCTGGATCACATTCCCGAGGACAAGCTGTGGCAGCTGATCAACATCAACGTCGGTGCGGTGACGATGCTGACGCGCACCGTCCTGCCCGGCATGAAGAAGCGCGGCCAGGGTGCGATCGTCAACATCTCGTCCGGTAGCGAGCTTCAACCACTACCCTACATGACGGTTTATGCGGCAACCAAGGTACGGTGCTCGTTCGATTCGAGCTTCTCTACCCCATACGGGGACATGCGAATGTCATTGCCTAATTCTTCTCCTTCGGTCTCACCACCAGGCTTACATCCACAACTTCACCCTCGCAATGCAGCACGAGCTGGAACCGTTCGGTATCACCTGCCAGCTAGTGAGCCCCATGTTTGTAACGACCAAGGTAAGCACCCATCATCGCTGCCGCAACAGATGAAGTGAATGTCCTCTGCGAGCTGTCCGAGTGTCAAGTTCTGACCGGGCGACACCGCGTGCGCAGAACGTCTACGGTGCGTCCGTAGGCTCCAGGCGGTTGCCCCGAAGTGTCAAGTGGAACCACTTTTTCACACAGTTCACAGTCGTGAACTTTTCTGCCGGTATCACACAGTGCCACTATCTGGTTGGAGCTCTACGGCGAGTGCAGTGAACCACTTACCTGATCACCAGTGAGCAGTGTGATTAAAAATGTTTTGCAAAAGCAAACTGTCGCTGGAAAGTGAGGATCGATAATGTACAAAGTGTGTGGCCATAGGTAATTGCCTACAGCAGTCAGGGCATGATCGTACGCAAAGCTTCAATGGGCTCAGTCGGTGGCCTCTTAAAGTGAAGTCCAATATTGGCAATGAAAGGAGAGCAAACAGTGTGCGCGTTAATAGTGAGCTAACACAACCGTTGTGTGCGACAGTGTTTATCTTGTTCGTTGCGCTCTACCAACCTTCATTGTTGTTTGACTCTGGCAAAGATGCGACAAGCGACGACTGCAAGGAACAGTGAGGCAGCAATTTGCCGGACATCACAACAAGCTTCTGTACCTTTATTAGCATGTATTCTTCTAGTGCCTTGAGTTCAATGCCATCTGTGATATCTCAACTATGCTTCGTCCAAAAGCAGACGTATCGTTTTGTCTGCGCGACAGTATCTGATTTAAATAATATTCAAATCTCGAGAACTCAGATGAAGATTCAAAACAACACCAATTCCGGTAGATCCGGTAAGAAACCGGATCTCTTCTTCGCTTGGTTTTCTCTGTCACATTTTCCACATGCACACATATCGCATCCCGTCCGAACGGTGTACGCGTGGCTACTCAAGGCTGGCAAGTTGTCTAGCAGGTCGTGAGCAACCACTTCACACCCCCCCCCCTTTCCTCGAAACGGATGAAGTGGCACCGTTTTCCAAAAAGCCTCAACCAGTTGGGGAAATACCATCCGGTAGCCATAAAGGCGGTGGGCAACTCAATAGTCAATATGCAACTTCGTCAAAAACAAAGTCGTGAAAATCGTGCAGCAGATGCATCGTGTGTTTTAATGGGAAAAATTGCTAACCAACCTTGCCGGAATGGAAGCGTATTAATTAACCCGAAGCCAGTCGGTTTTGTGTTTTGATTTGCCATTACCTTGGGCGGCAATAAAATGGTCGTAAAAAGGGGGAGTCATAAAACTGAATTTCATAAATGGTGCTACAATCTGCACACTCTTCACAGTGGATCGACGCTCATTTGCCGTATATTTTCAATTAAAGTCAGTGATGCGTGAACCGTTTTCCGTGGATCATAACTCGTTGATTAATCGATTCGTTTTGTTCAGGAGGATCTTTCTCTGCTTGTTACTGTGCAGCTGATAGCCTTACACATGGCAAACATGCCGGATTGATAAATGAAGCCGGCCGTAAGCGAACGAAACTGAAGATCGTCTACATAATGCTTGTCACGTGTGGATGTTGTGATCGTCATCACGCTGGCAGCCTGCCACCTTCGTTTATGATCCTCACGACGTCGATTGAGGTCGATCAGCGCTAACATGCATGGGTAATGGGATGATAGGCCTTGAACATGATTCATTCCACACTTTACGATTGATAGAGATCATATGATAGATTTTACTTGAAGCCATCTAATGACTTTTTATGACGAACTGATATTAAAGGTTTCATTATTTTATGTCTTTGATTCTTTTATATATTAATACTTCCTCTTCCATCTGATTTACAATTTAATTGAATTAGTTTTATCTATTACTTGATCTAGTTTTAACGATCATGTTTATATTACTTCGTTTTATACGCCTTTTAATCAACAAATTTGAGCTGATCTGGTGACCGTACTGATAAAGGCGTAGGTCTCATACTAAGCAATACCTTGTTCAAATCCCATTTCACAGGACTTTACCCTCTTCTTATGCAAGGCTTGCCTATGCAGATACTCTAAGGATTTTTAGTGACAAACCTTGACCAACACTTGGTTGTTGTTGCCAAACAAGGGGAAGATAAAAAAAAAGCTCTGCTTTTATCCGCGCTATTCACCGGCATCCAATCGAGGCATTCAAAACCCTTCTCCAAGCAATATTTCACCAAGGGGCTGATTTTATATATTTTTATTTTTGAGGAACCCCCCACCCCGAGCTGTGCCGAAGGGCGTCCAGTTGTTATTCGACTTTTCACACACCGGCTGGCACCGGTGCCGTTGCCCAACGGTTCACAAATATTTGCCACGCTGGTGGTAATTTTTAATGCAAACCGACTTTACACCCGCGCCCAGCACACAAGCCCCCGGTCGGTCGGTCGGTCGGTCCGGGGGTGCGTCAATCGGAGGTCAAAAAACGGTGCCGGTGCGTGGCCATGACGCTCGAAATTGCAACATCGTAGTCGGGGGAGTAGGGAGTGAATGTGTAGGAGGTGTTGGAGCAGTGGCTCTTGTGGACTGCTGCAAGATTTTGATCGATTGAATGGCGAGCCCGTTGCGTTGCCATACATTTCAATTTCGACCCGATCGATAAGTGAGCATAATTGGGAAGGTGCTTTTAGCTTTTAGCGCGATTTTTTAGCCCTTAGCGATCGTGTGCTGTAGGTTTGGGGTGCAGTGGTCGGCAACACTAATATTTGTGGAGCTACTTTATTTCTGAGAGTTCAATCGGAATCGTTCGTTTAATCGGAATAATCAATATCCAATTTCAATTTACGAATTTACTTCTTTTTGTAATTGAAAAAGATTTCTTTTAAGCTGATGCCCAAACACGACTATTTGTTAAAACGGTACAAAACATGTTTCTCGATTTTATTGAATTATTTCAGCAATATTTTTAATAAACCTAACAAAATGCCATTCACATTAACAGAAGCTCGAATTGAAAGAAGATCAATTTTAGGTAACATTTAAAGCGAAAACGAATTAAACTATTGTTTTAAAATTATGTTTTATGCAGATTTTAGGTTAGAGTTATTGCATTTAAGAACAATTGCTGCTAATTAAAATTGTTGCCTATTCCTGCTTTCTTATTATAAAAAAATATTAGTTAATTATTATATTTTTTTTAATTTAAAAATTATTAAATTATTAAATTATTATTATTAAATCTAATCAAAAGCACGAAGAAGGAAAGAGTTTTGCTCTAATATATTCAGGCAAGTAAACATAGCTTATCCATATTCATGAATCTCCAGAAGTTACTGTAATCTAAATGTTATTCACCTTTTCTCAATATTTCGCAACGGCTGGAATCAGCGAGAAAAAATGTTGTTTATTATTTTTAAACCCGAAACCGAACATCAAGCTACCAACCGCTCACTGTATAGCTGCTGCCAGCTGGTTCTAGAGGGAACGCGATCAGTCTGCTCGCTGCAAACGATCACAAAACAGGTTTTTGCTGTGCCTGGAAACATAGGCTGGAAACTTGCCTCTGCATTATGTACCGAGGCTTGCCTTTAGGGTAAAATTCTTACTGCACTGGCAAAACCTCCGCAGGCTGGGACATTATGAAGGCACGAGCAAAAACATCTTCAGGCTACGAAAACGATCGTGAATCGTGTTCGAGAAACTAGCCCTAGCTGTCAGCAGCTGGGAGAAGAAGTTAACCTTAAGCATGTCGTTGCGGATCCGACCACACGGCCGGACACAACGATTATTATGCAACGACCGTTCTGCAGATTGCAACACACGGCAGGATGGTCGGGCAACAAGGCAGCTTCATGGGGGCTTTATCGCATTTTACAACACCATTGCAGTGCTTGACGTTGTGTAGAATTGCAAATTGATTTATCTGTTTTACTACCTTAAACTTTACATCACTGACTTAATACGCTCAACTAACCATCGTTTCCGTTACCCTCTTTTCCAGATGAACAACTTCTCTACGACGATTATGGAGGGTGGACTGTTCATACCAAACGCAGAAATGTACGCCAAGTTTGCCACATTTACGCTCGGTAAAACGAAGCAAACTACCGGCTACTGGTCGCACGGCATCCAGTACGGCGTGATGAAGCTAGTCCCGGAGTGGGTCCGCACCGTCGTCGGCGGCATGATGAACAAGCAGTTCCGAAAGGAGTACTACGACCAGCAGCAGAAGCCCGCCCAGGCCAGCTAGACGCGCGCGAGATCCTTCGACGGAACGTGATGCCCACGGTGGCGATGTGTTGATGCATTTGTAGATTGTTTTGTAACGGAGAGGGGTTATTTTCCTCTAGAGCCCCAGTACGCTTAAAGTAAGGTTTGCACCCCAGCATCGTCGCCCAACTCCCAAGAAAACAGACTGAAGCACCTAGGGTAGCACGATGTGTTAGTACTGTTTGGTATTGTTTTGTATATTGTTAATAAAAAAGCAACAGGTGTGTTGTGGAAAGGTACAAAAGCTTTGCTGTTTGGTGCAGTTTATTGTAAAATAAAGTAACAACGATTAACATCAAACGGGAATCAACTGAAAAAGCAATCTTAAAAATTAGTTCCACCGAAATCACATAGATGTCGCTAGCAATGTTTGAATTTTGCTCTTTCCCACCCGTTTCTATGGTAACGCCCTGACAAACGAAAAACGTGCCTTGCCGTAAACAAATCTGGTCGTAAAACAAACAGGCAGCATGAAGCTGTTCAGCTTTTACAATAAATCAATTTACATTCAATACCGCAATCAACTCTGCTCCACAACGACATTCGTGGTGTGCGCCCTGTCCGTAGCAGCGTTCGTGGCACCGTACTATCTGCTGTCTTCCATCAAGCATGGCGAGCTGTGGGACCAGCATCGCACCGTCTACGAACAGCCTAAGATGGCGTTTCAGTACTCCTATCTATTTCTGGCGGAAATGGACCAACCGGAAGAGGGACGTGCCCCAACGGTCGTAACTTGCAGCTCCTTCCCCTCGTACAATACGCTCACGGAACAGTTGCAGCCGTGCAGTGACGTGCAGGTGGTTCCGATCGATACAAATCACGATCACACACTGGATCGCCTTTCGGTTAGCGTCCGCTTCAATCCTCCCGAGCGTGGCTTTCGGTTGTCGTTTTACACGTTTTACTTTTTCCTTGAAGCGACTTTATCGGTAAGAATAGAACCGTTTATAGTTACATGCTTTTAATTAAATGCTACCATTTTACTCGTTTTAGTCGCAATGTCGCTTTACCGTGCCGGCGTTTGTTGCGTTGGAAAAGGTCCCACCACCTGTACGAAGCTTCGAGTACGGTACAATCGTGCACAGTGGAGCAATGGTTGCTCGGCAAAGTGTGGCGCTACAGTGTCCGTTCTTCATGCGCCAGCAAAAATCTCATTTCAGTGATCGATACTATCCTAATGATAATACCACACTAGAAGGTTTTCAACCGAGTGTTATTAGGGCGAAAATAGAAGGTTCTAATCCGGCGTACTTTGAGTACAGGGCACAGAGCACATCCTGGACGGTTGATGGTTCTGGATCGATACGAGTGCAAATTGACGTCTCCATTGGAGGGAAAGATAGCACACTGGTGGCATTTCTCTACAACACATCCATCTGGTGGAAGCTGTGCCAGCTTTGGGCAAGCTACTTCCCACTGCTGCTTGTCTCCCTCTGGCTGACGGCAAAGGTTAAGCAATATCTTTTCGAAAACTTCTATCTACGTGCGGTGGAAGTGGTGCCGTGGAAGAATAAATACAATTAATATATAATTGCACCAATTAACACAGCTGGATGTATTTCGTTTTCGCGACAGATTTCATAGCAAGGGCTGCGGTACGGTACCGGCGGCAGCGGAAGAGCGCATCGCGTCCTGCTGCAACCTGTTGTCCTCCAGTATGATCGGACTGTGTGGGTTGTAGTCGAGCTGGACAAACAGATACCGGTACTCATATCCCCCGGAGGCGGTTTTACGCTTCTCAAGGTGTACCGTTCCCCTGTTCCGGAAGCCCTGCACGTGGAACTGCATCCGAATGTACTCCACTCCATCCTTTTCGTACTTCGTGTGGGCGACACGTGTTCTGCGGCCACGGCGAGTTTCCTCACCGTAGCCCTTGATCGGTGCACCGAGTGCGTCCTTTACACGCGGTTCCTCCTTCACCCGCTCCAACGCTTCCGAGTAGATGTTGTTTGGGCTGTCGGAGGAAAACAGCTCCCAAAAGATGACATAAAATAGGGCACCCGTTACACCGACGCCGAGCAGTATGACGCCCATGTAGCTGGCCGTTTTGGTGTTTTCCTTAACCCGCTCACCGATCGGGCGAACATCGGTCGAGACGTCGGTTCGATCGCTTCCGGCTGACAAGGATTTCGAGCTGGAGGATTGGTTCGGTGCATTTTGCGTTGAGTATTGACAGACTATGGAGGGCAGAGGTCGGGTGGATCGTAGCAACGCAAGGGAAAGACTGCGCTGCTTGACTAGCAAAGTACGAAGTGCCAACAGTGACATGCTGAAAATATAAAGAAAATCGTTTTTATATCATTACGTAGAACAAGATTAAACGAAGCAATGTAGATTTTTGCTAAATAGCTGGATAATTATGTAAACACCACACTGTTTAGAAGAGTAAAACATATTTCTAAAATTGATATCCAAATCACCTTCAAGTGATCCTTTGTACGTTTTTGTCCGTGTTACTTTTTTTAGCAGTAGATAAACTTATGAAACAGCCCAAATGTACAATAACTTATAATAAAAAACGGCATTAATTAAAATTGTAGTCTCCCGGCACTTTTTCGTCTGTCAGCTGTATTTACGTTATAAAAACCACAACAAAGTACACTTCCCAAGCAGCATTTTCTTTGACAGCCCCGAAGTCATAATGCATTTGAATAACAGATTGTGCTACCCAAGATGTATATACAGTTGAACGTCGATTATCCGGGGGTTGATTTATCGCAGGGTGGATTATCCGTGACAGAAAAATTTGACAGCTCAAGAAGAAATGCCCATGACCGTATAGTTGAGTCAAGTTAAGACAAAAACCACTCATTTGTGTTAAGGCAAATAAATCGATAATTTTTATATATTTAAGGTTAGGTAAATGATTTATGGCGCCTATCCAATCGAAAAATATGTAACCGAATTTAAAATTAACATATTCCTATCAAATTCACGCTAGGTTTACCAATATAAGCTTTTATATTAACACTGTCTGATTATCTGTGAAAATCGATTATCTGGCATGCATCCGGTCCCGAACACTCCGGATAATCGACGCTCTACTGTGTTTAGAAGGTAAACTTGTTCAGAGCAAATTGTCATTTCCCAACTTAAGTCAACTTATTTTGAATATATGTATAAGATGGCAATACATTGGAGCGCCGTTTATCTGAGTTCTGCGAGACTCATGCATATTCAGAGAGAAAATTATAGAAAAATGTTAAATTTGGCCTTATAACATAGGTTTTCTCTATTTGCAAGAGTATTTTCTTAGTTTAGGCCGTAGGCATCACCCGATACCGGGTGATGTTACGCTGAACGTTTTAGGTCGATCATATTCTTCCTTTCCTGACTGTCATTTCTGCACAGCACAGATACGGTGCTCCACTGTACATATCGTCAAGTACATCCACTCCAATATTATCTTTAAAGATATTTTTTTATGTGTGTTCAGAAGTTTTATGAACGGTTTGCTCTGTGTACATATTTTATTTTATTTCAAATTTTACCGTTAAAATGGTATTTTCACTGTAAATTTTCAGACCACAATCTATTTAGAAGAATATTGTAACCGCGTTCTGTGACGGCGGAACTATGGGCTACTTAGGATAAATCAATGGAATTTGATCGTGTAAGCTTATTTGTTTAACTGTTGTGAGATAATTTGTTTTCCTTATGTTTTATTCAATTATTTCACTTTGTTATTTTTCATTTTATAGAACAAAAATCATGTAATAAATTCAAAAACGCAATTTTCAAAATGGTCAAAATTGACCTTCCACACTGACAACTGCTCGTCGACGTTGTCAGCCAAACGCTTCACAACCCAAGCCCACTGTTTGTTGTCATAGTGCGGCAGCGACGACAAGCGAAGAGCGAGCAGAAGTAGAAAAAAGCAGCAAGCCAAACGTACGTGCACGGTGTTGCGGTTCCGTCTGCTCGTCGCGGCAGCAGAAGGCAAATAAGCAAATTCGCACGCAGCGGGTTCGGACGCGCGTACTGCTCCACGGGCCACCAACTCAGGCCCGTGTCGTTATCAGCGGGCGATTGGTACTGTACGCTTGTAATATAGTGGTGTGCCCTGCCAGCCGTGATTATCTCGCGTATCGTCGAACCAGTGTAGTCGTAAGCGAGAAGCGTCTTGAGAACTGTACACGATCCGACCCGGAAACGGCGGCCTGCAGTGTTACTCAATTTTTGGTCAGCACTTTCCCGAAATTTTCCTGCTCGCGAAATTGAAGAAAGTCCGTGCGAAGGTGTGTGAAGCCGTCTCCAATCTCGTCACGCCGTGCCGCGCCGTGTTTTGTCGTGTTCGGTGTGTGTGAATGTGCTAAAAATACGTTCTCCCTTTCTCGCCCCCCAAATTTCTGTGTGTGTGTGTTTTTTTTTCTTCTGTTCGTTGTGTTGTGCCTCCACGCGGGAGGGTTTTCACTCCGTCAAAGCACGCTTTTCCTTCCAATAATCGTTGCGCCGCCTGAAGCAAACACGAAAGCGCACCAACCAACACCAACCATCCTCACAGAAAGGTTTGCAAATTGCAGATCGGCGAAACGAGGCCAAAGAAAGTCACATTTTTCGAGCTGGCTCTGGTGCGGTTGGAGGAGAGTGGTGAAGAGGGACTCGCATTTCCTCTCCGCGGCACGGAGTCAAACACAGCCGCGCTTCTCTGTGTGTGGTGGCCCTGGTGTCTACACATTTTCCACACACATTTGAAAACACGCCCGGCAGCAGCATCTGCATTGGAAAAGCGGTGGGAAAACGGATTGATATCGTGCGTAAGAAAAAAGAGGGGTGCCAGCATCAAACAACGTGTCTCCCGGGTTCTTTGAAGCCAAACGCCAAGCGACGTGGAATTAATCTACGAGCGTACACTTTTTCCTTTTCTCGCCTCACTCTCATCTTCGAAACTCACGTGTTATCAGTGTTTCCAGCAGATAGACAGTGTGTTTGCGGTCCATCGTAATCGTATAGTTTCGAAAACACCCCGGAAGAGAGTGACCAGAGCTCGGCAAGAGACGCAGCTTCACAAAGGCGATACAGTGTCGTCGTCAAGCAAGCGTGTCGAGGCGGTCTCCGACGGTGACGAACAAGCCAACGGGGTCGAACAAAGTAGTCGATGAGTTTCAGTCATTTGCTGTAACCAGCCAAAGCGTAAAACACAACACCAAGATCGGCGAACCAAGTGTTGTTCATCTTCATCCGGAACACATTTTGAGGCCGCTAAGAGGAAACAGAATTTAACACACAGTTCTAGTCCCAGGAACGGGAGGAAACCGATGCAGACGATGCAAATGCCCGGAGGCAAACCCTTTGCGACGGTGCAGCAGCAGCATCTTAACGTTTCCGTCAACTTCGCGAATCATCTGCAGCGGACGGAACACGCCGGTCCCGGTGCGATGGTATAATAAAACCGTCATCCGTAACGAGAATAAATTCTTCCTCCGGGCGTTGGTGATCGAGAACGGAGGAAAACGGAGCAGACTAGTTGTTAAGACGCGAGAGGAACTGCTTAAGCCCTAAAAGGGAGAAAACACACCACACTCACACTCAAACAGACAGCCTTCAGGATGGATTGGATTATCAACGACGAGCTCGGGCTGACGGTGGGCCATCTGGTCGGCTGGACGTCCGCCTCGTTCATGGTGGTGGGTGGCGTTCTACCGTACATTCCCCAGTACCGGCAGATCAAACAGACGCAAGATCCGGAAGGCTTTTCGCTGCACGTTTGCCTTGCCCTGCTGGTGGCCAACACGCTTCGGATACTGTTCTGGTAAGTAGCGATTGCCTTTTGCATTGAGTTTTTGCTAATCGCTTTCTCCCATCGCACGTAACACGCAATTGTAGGAATACCGATGCCAAAGCGCCCGCCGGCCCTCATCAACCATTAACAAATGAGGAAAGGGATGAGGGTTAAAACATTCTCAAACGCTTTCGATCGATCGTTCTAGCTGAGCCCATCACGGTCTGTTGCCGGTTTCCGGTGGTAAAGCGGAAGAGTGAAAGTAATATTTATTCCTAACCTTTTTGCTCGGACAAGGACATTTTTTGCTCGCCCACCAGCCATGTCTGACCGTTTTTGTTGTTGAGCCCCTATCGCTGCCAGTGGGTGCGATGGCAGACGGCGGCACCGGCTCAGCCCAGCCCTTTTTTCTAGCTGTGTGTGTAAAAATTTGGAAAATGGAAGAATTTCGATCCTTTTTTTTTGGGGGAAAAATACCCGGATGTCCGGCACGGTATACAAATCCAAGCACCCCTGGCATGTGGTTGAGGAATTCGATTAGGTTCGAAGACGAAAAAAACGGTTCGACCGATCAGATAACAATTGCCCAACCCGAAGTAGTAGTGTCCCCATCGAGTCCCGTGCAGACATTCGATTCTGGTTTGACCTGTGCGCTAGACCGTCTTATCGGAGACCATTTTCGGTATGGGTTAGGCACGGAACGGCAAACGGCACATTGATGATTCTATTGTTTATCGCTTGATGTAATGCGTGAATAAGTAGAGTAGAAAACGAACTTGTAAGTCTCTGCCCACAAAGGTACTGTGGAGTCACTAATTGGCGTTTTCGGGCAACGGAACGGGAACAGTTTCTTTACGAAAAGAACAGGAATGAGACCTAGTAGGTTCGTCAAAGTTGCTTCAACAGAAGAGCAGAATTGATCATTTTCGCTGTTTCTGTATAGAATAATAACAGATACTGATATTAGCTGATATAACTGGTTGATATTAGCGTATAAAGAGCAAATTAAAAGTGCTCTAAATATAAGCTCTAAAACGGCTCTAAATACATGCAGATGTAGATATTTCGTTCTATATGCATGCAGATGTACATATAAAAAATACTTTATTACATTATTTAAACTTAGGTTCGATCGTTCCTTTCACAAAAGCAAACGAACCTAGAAGATGCGGAACAAAATTCTCATCTCCAGTTTTCACACTATCAATCGTTTTTATTTTATTGCTAACAGCATGAGCAAAAACAGTTGCTGAATCACAATTGCAATAATCTTCTGTTGTATTGACACAACAAAGAGCATTGTGTTTGACGCAACAAAGCTGCTTTAGCCGGCAAATAACACAATTAAATTGTTTTGAAAATATTGCACGATTTTGTCTCTATAATAAAGCATGATAAACTGTTTGTGCGCGAAACTAGGAAATTCACACACCTGGCTTGTATTTTTTTTCTATATTATTCCGTTCTTTGTGTGCGCAATCGACGGTGATCGACAAATATGCTTACTCACCGGCTTTATCGCACACTCGCCACCTAGTGCGAGGCCACAAGATGGGCCACTCAATTGCAAAAGCTCTCTACCACACCTTCGATAACAGCGAACGGCGGATAAACGGGGTGGGGGTAGCTGGGTGCGATAAGATAAACCCCTTTACGCAAAAAACTAGCACACAACTAGCCACCAATGCGATGGGGAGGGAGCGTTAATAAATTTTCTTCCACAAATGCCTGCTTCACCCTCTCTCATCGGGTGGGGGGTGGTTTTGGGTGGAAAGCTTGCAAAAGAAAATATTCATTAGTTTTTAATCACCTTATCTGCCTCTCCCTCACTCTCTTACTCATCCTCGGTCGCTCGAGGAAGGGAAGAAGAGAAGTCGGGGTGGCAGTTTAAGAAAAACGAGGTGTTAAAGCTAATGGAAACAAACGCAATGAGCGCAATTGCGCGCACTTCCATCGGGCGTGTGTATGTAAGTGCGCGGCAGCGGATGCCTTCGCGGGAAGATGCAAATCATAGGGTGGTACCGGTGGCTGCAACGTGCAAAACGTGCAAAGCCGCATTTGCATACCGGATGACGTGCTACTACAGGTGCTGCGAAGGGAAGAGGGGAGAAAGGGATGGGTGTGATTGGTGGGAAGTTTCAATTGTTGGCAAAAATGGGAGTCGGCCGATAACCTGACGATCGATCGGCGTGTACGGCTGCTAATGATGAGGGGGAAAACGTCACGCAGCGACAAAAAATCAATTATGAGATGGGTGTATCAACCGGAAATAGTTTGTATTGAGGGAAGTGAACCTATTGAAATAATAATTTTTAATACGAGAAGTCTCTAGAATTTTGAGAACCGATACAAAAAGAATTTATTGAATCATTTATGTTAGAAAAACAAACCAACCAAGTGACTGTTCTGTATTTGAACAAACTAACAGCCAACCGTAGAGAGAAATCATTTTCGGATAAGAAATTTGACTTTCATCTTGTTCTCTATCCACACTGACTCGAGGAGTTTTTATATGATTGAGAATATTGGAAGTATTTTCACCAACCTAACCGGTTTTTTCTCCTTGACATGAAAACCTACACACTCGACTGGGATTTAAGCACATTTGCAAGGATTTTTAACCAAGTCTTACGTAACGTGGTGTCCTTCGTGTGCGAGAAGCTCCTCTTACCAGTTTTGTATTGATTGTAATAAGCAGCTTCATGTTCACATTCTACTAAAATCAGTTGGATTTGCATTGGTACATATTAATTTATTTTTTTCTCTAACGATGTAATACTTAAAAATCAGACTGACTACACGGTTAAAATTCAATTTGATTTTAAATTTTCTTTTCAAAGCAGTAAAATGGTTGTAGGAATTGTTAGTTCAACCAACAACGTTGCTTTAACAGAATCAAAGCAGGGACATTCTGGAGGATAGTCATCGTGGAATTGCCCTTTGCTTACCTACACTTTCCGTAACTAGATGTTCCATGAAAAATCGGTGACTAATATTTGTTCTGCATCACACCACAACGGACGGTCATAAAACCAGCAGTGTGAGCTCGCTTGTTCAAAAGATAACCAAAGAAGTTGCATTGCATTTTGTATTTGGTTTGAATTGAAATACTGTAAAGACATGGGCATCTATTACTTGGATATGCAGCATAGATGTTTTATATTTTGCCATTAAAATCAAATTTTGACTAATAACAGATTATTTTTTATTGGTAGGAACTATATGGTATCAATGAGATACTAAATAAAAAAACAAAAAAAAAACGATGTGAGAGAAAGTTATTTTGTTATGTGTGTGAAGCAGTGTAATTTGTACTTACGATATATGCAATTCGAATTCTGTTTAGTGTTTCGATTTTCAAAATATTAATTTTGGGTTTCGACACGTCAACATGCATCATATAGTTTATAGTATTGTATGAAGCTCATAATACACCAACTAAATTATTATGATGTGTATAGATTTCGGTTAAATTTCGATTTAAAATAATTGGTCTATTTATTTTTTAGTTTTTTTATTCGTTGTTGTTTGTTCATCGTGTTTTCTGTCAACACTAATGAGCAATCCTCAAAGCACTATAATATACGAGTTGTAAAATAACTATTTTATTGCATCCTGCATTCGTTTAAAGGTAAATATATTTATTCTATAATAGTTCGATTGGATTGTTTCTATCTTAATTGAAGTTAGAGGAAAAAAATAAATTATAATGCAATAATAATTATAGCATTTTACTGACAAAATACCAGCAAAATATGCCTGCTAAATCGGTCAATGGGGATGGGCTTAAAGTTATATTGGAAAGCGCAAAATATTGGACAGTATTCTACATACTTCCTGGAAGCAGGAAATCATACCAAACACATCGCAAAGAGACTTGCTAAACCCTGAAACAAGCCTTACCCTTTGTTGGAGTAGAGTTTTAAGTGGGCAATGTTTTTTGTTTATTCCTTTTTCCATATCTGAAATATACTACTCCTCCATTTGCAAGCTGTTCTGTCTTTCCATTCAACAACCTAAAGCCCAAACCAAATATTTTAATTGCACTGACAAACCCTTTGACGTTGATGATAACCCCCTGTAATGAATTGCATCAAAATGCAGTTGCATTACGCCCATATCGATTCGTGTTGATTTATAACAATTTTGACGATGGGCGATAGTAGCTTCTCTGCTACCATCCAGCAACAGCTGATCGAATTTTCGAAGCCACTGCTAAATGCCAAACCAGCAGGTAAAGGTAAACGAGTTTGGGCTAAATCGATAATTTACTCCCACTCCCAAACCAACGCACCCAACACCACACCGGTCCCAGGGAGGGTGGTAAGCGTTCTGGACAGGTTTGATTTCTGATGCGAGAGCTTCCGTTCGCCGGCTTTGGCCTCGAATAGCAATGAGCTGTGTGTGTGCTGGAGGCGAATCCGGCGTCCGGCATGAGAGATGCGATGGTTTGAATTGCTGATTTTTTGGACGTGCTGGAAACGTGATAAAATGTGCAACGAGCACCAACGCTATAGGCCGGCACATACTTCATACGTTTCTCCAAACCAGACATGTTTTTCTTTGGGTTTGAAGAGCTTCTTCGGAGAGCTCCGTTGCCACGTGCCAGTGCGTGAATGTGAAGTATGCTAGCGTTGAGCCAATGCTACTTTCTGTTCTATTGCTTCTATGTTGTAGCCTCATACATACATGCCCTCTTGTCTGTAGTTGTGCAAAAAAGTCAAACCTTTCTTTTTCTCACCGTATTTTTACCTTTACCGGTTTAGGTATTTGTGTTTCCTACTAGTCACGACCGTGCTCGTCTTACCTTAATATGTATTGATTTATTTTTGCTTATTCTTGGTCACCGTGTGACCTTCCTTGCTGTCCCCTCGCATGGCGATTACCTGAAAGTTTGCAAAGTTCTGGACAACGAAGACGATGGCAAGGTAAAGTGTGGTTTTTCCATTTTTCCGGTTGGGCAGGTCGGGAACGTGCCGGTTTGGCAGCAGCGAAGAACCAAACCTCAAAAGGGACTTACTGCCCTAATGGTATTATCGGTTTGGGTTCGTTGAAGCCGAGGCATTTGCATAAAGAAGCGTTTGAAAAGGATTTTCAATCATATTTAAAGAAATATTTATAGCAATCATTAGTCGATTGGTGTGATCAAATGTGCTACCTCCTAGCAGTAGACAATGAGGGATGGCAAAGAAGCTGCTAATGAATCTTCGCAGGTGTCAATTATGGTTGAATCGTGCTGTCAAAAGTCTTTTCATACAACGCCAGGGTGTTGCGCGTTAATTGGAAAGATCAATATGTTGCACGGAACTTCCCGCGTTGTCCGCACCAATGCTACTGACAAGTGATAAAAGGTAACGTACGCCTAGGAACAGAAGATAATGTTTGTCGCTCACTTTATCATTCCAACAATTGTGCTGTGATCGTTGAAGAGGAAAGGCTCATTATTGGTGTGTTTGTTGGATGTGTTGTCACAATCAAACGAAACGGCATGATTCCCTTATCATTTACGTGCTGATGTAGCATCGAGCATAAATTGGTGTTACATGATGAAGGTGAACCATGTCCCGACGTCCATAATTTGACAGCTTTAGCAGACAGAAGATGTTTGTTACAGGAAAGTTTTCTTAATTTTGCTGGAATATAACTTTTCTTGCATATCTCACGTATGCAGCAACGTTTACTTCAGCAGCTCCAACCAACTGGGCGGCGTTTGATAAGAAGCTCTGTTTCCAGTTCTTCTTGGAGCAAAGACTAGGAAGACAATGACCTTTAATGTCGGTGCAACACCAGTGGGATTCGCTCGTGTCGCCTCCCGTACAACCGTCGACCGAGCACTGGTCTAACGTCCGTTGACTAGTACAACCTTTACTTCGATCCTAGTCAAACCAGTTTTCGTGATCTCATCATCAACCGTCAACGGCTTTACTATGGTGGAAGAATTCATGGTCACAGTCAAGACTGTGATATGAACTCTTGCTACGACGGTTTGGCAGCGGCCGGAACATCGCTTCCAGCCAACACTCCTTTTAAAGTCATGGGCAATGTCATTTTCGCCCTTCCTTCCTCGAACAGCTGTTGCCATTATTGTCGTTTCTGATGCAGTTGTGTCATAATTGACGATGACTGCACGCAAACTCTTCACACTGTTGACTGGAGCTTACATGAAACGATGCAATAATTGGCAGAAATCTTGATAGTAAAGTCGGGACTGGTATGCCGGGAGCAGAAAAAGCGTGTGTTATAGGAGCTGTACAGGGTTGCTTGTGCACATAAATTTGAGCTTCTAATTAAACTATTGAGTTGGTGGCTGTATTCTGTAGCTAAAGTAATCGTTGCAGTAAACTGATGTTGTATAATTGGTAACATGCGGGTAGACAGCGCATGGTGGAAGGCGAGAAACAAATTTCCTTGGCAGTCAGTAACTAAGGAATGAAATTCGAACCAGATGGGAATTACATTCTTTGTAACAATGCTCGAAGCAAAACAGAATGCAATAAGCAGAGAAAATTTGTTCGCTGTCGCATGAGTTTTTAATTAGTTTTTTTTGTACGAGTTTTTTTTCTAAAAGTTTACCAAATGAATAGGAATCTTTCTTTTACTTCAGTTCATGTGACTCTAGTTCAAATCACAAGGTGTGATGTTTTGGTTTATTTTCTTTTAAATTTGCATTTAGTGCAGCATTGTTTGCAACGAAAGTAGACAGTAGCGCCAGTTTGTCTGAGTGCTTAATGTTCAACAAGAAAAAATATTATTTCAACAAAAGTTTTTGCACTCATGGTAGAAGTATAATATTACATTTAAATCACTTGTGAAGGCATGTCATTTTATGCATAAAAACCAAATACCACACCTCTAGTTCATACCAGATCGTTTAACCCTTTGACAGACTCATAATTTGGAGAAAAAGTATCAAACAATTGTCACTTATTTGAATGTATTTTTTTTTTGTATAATAACACTTATTTATTGAAAAAATCAACCTTCATAAATTTCGGGGAGTTTCATGATATTCGAGTAGTATTGTAAAAGGTTGAAATTTGTTGTAGGAATTATAGGTAAAATGTATGTACTTTTTCAAAGGAACAAACTGTCTTATTGACATAATTTTACCCATGCTGGCTACTTATACCACATTCTTCTAGGTCCAATACTTTACTCTATGCTAAATTCAATAAAATTGTGACAAGTATGTGCAAGTCCGCCAGGGTCATCGTTTGCAAGAACTAATTTGTCTTTTTATGAATTCAAATCGTCACTAACATCACATTAGTTCAACCGAAGTTACCTATCAAAATTAGTTTCAAACATTTTTAACTGATTTATCTTAGATTTTAAGTTTTAAGACGTACCCACTTGAAAATGGATGGTATTGATAGGAATTCTGAGATAACGCTGACAAAGATAAGACAGGTTTAATTGATAAATGCAAAGAGGCAGCCCGAGTCTCACTAAGTCTACTAGAAACTGTCTGAAACTAATTGTGACGAAATAGAAAACTTGGATTTTTTGATGAACCTGTTGACAATAAGCCATTATATACCAATCAATCAATCATTCATAAACAATTGGACGATGTTGCTCATGTTTAATTCTTTGGGATCTTGGTGTTGATGAGCTCCAAAGTGCAAATACTACTGTTGAATGTTCTGGCTCTTGTATCGAGTCAGAAAATATGCCGATCTTAGATCTTCTCTTAACCTGTTTCGAGTTTCGGGGGCTGTTCCTAACCATATCCCTGAATTTTTACCTGTTTTCTAAGGTATTGCAGGCTTTACCGTGGTCCAGGTACTTAAACCTTTAAATTATAGCCTTAAAACCCTCCAATCCTCAAATAACATTTAGCCCCATTTTGTGTTCAACATAGCATCAATATAGTTTTTGTTCTGAATCTCGCATTTGCCAAAACTAACAATTATTTCAGTTCATAATGTTACTGGAGCGTCCCAGTCCTGCTTTCTACTTCCCAGTTTGCGCCTTAGCAATACATAAATGATATTTATTACTTAAAATCAAAAACGAAAAGCGAATTGAGATTGTTTTAAATTTTGCAGGAGTCTGTACCATCTAACTTAGTTAAGCCTCTATTGTCTAATTTTCAATCATCTGTAAAAGCTATTCCCATATTCTTGGCCTCCAATGTCCCTACCCGAATACTTCCAAACAAGTCCAGTGCCGCAAAGTTCATTAGTGATTTACATAGTATCGCTCGAAATTGAATTTAGCCACAGAGCGAGTGGAACACCGCTCGAAAGTAAATTTAATTTCAGCTCCACGCCACACACTCTTCCCAGTTCCCCCCCCCCCTACCCCATGGTGGTCAGACATGTCAAGGGAAGCTGCAAATTGACGTAGAGAAAAAATAAGTAAAGCAACTACAAACAGCTGCTGACCATCAACGTGTGCCGCCCGTCCCGTGTTTCAAATCCCTTCGATACAGCCTCTCTCTCCGCCTGCAAACGGCCAACGCAATTTGTCGTTTAGATGATTTGTGTTAAAGGGAAAAGTGGGAGAGATGGGCTAAAAAAAAAAACAACCGTACCAACGCAAAACGCCCCCAAACCGTTTATTGGAGCGTGCTGCAGTTTAGCAGATGCCGAAAAGGGATGTAAGGGGGAGAAGGAGTGGCTTACAGAGGGACACACGAATGCACAGGCAGCACACATGTTGCATAAAGTGGCCAGTGGATTACTGCAGCCGCTGAACAGATGAACCAATTAGAAGCTGGTGCATCGTGTTGCAAAGGTTTTGGATACTTGGGTAGGATAGAAAGAAGGAGTGCACCGCGGGTTACAGTTTGTTCGGTGCACGTCAAGGGTGGTGCCAATTACAGGTGACACGACGTTGACATTTGCCAAAACGTGAAATACGAAAGCTGTGTCGTGGCAGCAACATCCGTTCGTCTAGGAATGCTCCTCATCACAATTTCCGCAGAAAGACTCATTTATGTTTTGCCGGTTCGTTTGATGAGTTAATTCCAGCAAAGTTCTCATAGCATGTGTAAACTGTTTCTTTTTCTCGGAAAACGTTCATCAGCGTAGCACACTTAATTTCCTTTTTTCGTGTATGGTTTGTTTGCTGTGGGGTAATATTTTCTGCCGCGATGTACATGGCACCGTGTCGCTGTTTAGATACGCGAGCTTAGACAACGTACCTGTCGTACTCATCTTCTGAGATTCCTCCCAAGCTAATAAATCGTTCAAAACGTTCCTACTTATCAGAGCTTCAGACCAGCTCCGTTGTAATTGCTTCTGTAGGCGCAGCTGTCTGCCTCGAAATGTAATACACCTACAGCCTCCAACTCCAAACCACCTTGTGGGCCCTTTAGTCCGTAAAAAATGTGCACGTCTTTGTTATCATATTATTCATTGCCTCCGACACCACACCACGGACGCGTTTGTGCATGAGCTAATTTCCATGAGGAGCACAACACTGTCAAGAAGCTCGAACGGCAGCGAAGCTTGTCCTCCCCGAACCAGGCGACCGTTTAAGAATGATTAACTTAGTTTGCTGTGCGCGCGCAGTGGGTTAAATTTTATTGCCGCTTGATATGATAATAGCTCCCTAACGCTGTTAATAAAAGCGCCTGTGCTGGCAAGCACACTCCTCCGCCACCGTGTTCGCTTTGAAGTTCTACGAAACTCTAATGAAATTTTCAAATTGAATCGATTTTGTTTTTGTCGCTATCGCTCGTTGGCAGATGAATTGAGCAATCTATGCCGTTTCATATCTGCCACGACTGGCTGTGAATCATATGTGTGGCTTGGCGATGGGCTTGACTCATAGGGTAAAGTGTATATTTTGGCAAGGCTATCTATCGTGCGAAATCAGAACCTGTTGCATCGCTTTGGGATCGTAACTGTAAAAAGAGAAGAGCGAATGAGGTCAGTATTCGTAGTGATGATTTATTAACTTTCATTTTAAATCAAATCAGATGTCTCAACCGGTTTTTTTTTATTTAAAAAAGAAAAATAAATTCAAACTTCATAAAATAAAAACATCCTTCTAACATATAAAATGCATTGTTTAAATATAAAACACCCATTTATTTAAAATGCAATCTCAACAAACCATACCGCAATTCAACAACACTTATCCAAGTTATTACAAAAAAAATTGTTGCAGATGTTTTCAATTCTTTGACATTTCCACCAATGTACAGAGGCTTTCCATCTGTGTAGTACAGTTTTCTACTTTTGCGATGCATTTCGGTTACTTTCGATTTTCGGTATGTCAACAGACATACTCGAATGAATGTCATATTGATGTGAATACTTTTTTCGTGAAATTAAATATTGAAGAACAAAGATAGAATAGATGGTTTAAATATTCAAAATGCCTAGGTTGTATAGTTTTAACATGTGGATTTCTGAAACTGTTCCCTTCTAACAAATTATGGGCGCAAAATTTCGGTATGGAATCTATAAATCATAATTGAATTCTTCACACAAAAAATGCTTCAAAAACTATACTCCACTTCCGTGCCGAAAGCCCTATTGGATGGTCTGAAAAATATTTATAAAAAAGGAAAAGTATTGACAGTATGCCAAATCCATCGCGAAAGCCTCAAAGCTTGCGTAAAATGGCTTGGTTAAACTATAAACCCTGTAAAATCAACCACTTGTACACCACCATGAATATGGAGTGCCATCCCACTAACGCAGAATCGACTTATGAACAGTCTTGTTTGCATGTAGATAGTTCCCGTCTAGATGCTGCCAACTGCCATCAAGTACATATTGCTTTGAGGGTTGCACCGTACTACTCCTTTCCCAGCGGCAAGTTTCGATCGCCGGTACGAGCGCAATCTTCGCTAGCAATATTCGCCCCAACACGACGCCGACCCAGTGTGACATTGACCGCGAATCAACAACTTGTTTTCGTGCGTGCATTCGTATTGGCTGCATCTGCGTTCACAGTAGTGTGCCGTTTTACGACCGAGAGACACACACACCACGGCCCCCACATCTAGGAGAAGGGAATCCTTACATATCATTACCGCTTGGATCAAAGGGTGGTATCTATCGACTTGCTGTGTGTGCTCGGGCATCTTGCTTCTCCGGGTCTCTAAGTGCTTGGTTTGAACTAAGGCTTATGATAATCCGCCCTAACACCAGCCGAGAGATGCTCCCACATGGAGCAACAGGGGTAGGGAGGTGGTCACAGAATTAAATCATAAAAACATAACATGGCCTTCCAGTAATTCAGCTCAATTGGATAACAGGAGCACCTCATTTAAGAGCGCCCGGAGACGGAGACGATCACAAGCTCATCGTGCCTATGCTTTTTGCTCTTCCATCGCCGCAGCGTAGTGCTGGAATCGACTCGTGTTGGGAGGGTAAAACACCATAAGCCACAAGGGGAAATGTGACGGCAGGAAGTAAGTGATGGGGAACCGTGGAGTGTGGAGTTTGGAGTCGGTCGAACTTCATCTCCGATGTCTTCATAGAGGATTGAAGAAACTTTTGGTTGCAACCGGCTCAGGCAGGGCGAAGAAGTGAAGCTGAAATTTAAATAGGCTTATTTCTAATGAACTTTGTTTGTCAGTTTTGTGAACGTTGGCACTACCAAAGTTTATTTTATTGAAATTATCAGCATTGCTGGTCCGGCTGAAGTTATTGTGCAACGAGATACGAGCTAGAAATTATCTCCCGCTGGCAGGCTTGTTATGTCTTGCGCTGGCTAAAATAGCACTGATAAGAACGGGGCAGAAGCTGAACTTGACCTACATAAAAATTGAAGACTAACAACTAATTTCCCCATTCCCTCTGCCATCGACAGACGTTGTAGAAATCTGCGTGTAATGATATGGGTTTGTCCCCCGCTGGAATGAAGTGTTGCTTCCTACTGAATTCTCCACACACAATTGCAAAAACGGAGTGGCAAGAGTGGCACAGTACATCTTTATGGGACGCGTCCTACTGGACCGCGGCTTATCGTCTAGTCACAGTCGTCTTTCACTCCACAAGGCGCGCTGATTTGCTTCTCAGCCATCAAGATTTATTATTGATTGTTTGCTCAGCCTCGAATGCTCCATGACAGCTGTGCGCAGTCGGTCGGTACCGCGCCGCCGGACCTACGGACCAGCGTTGTCACTGATAACCGTTTACAAACAGACCGTCCTCTTGCTGGCATAAGCGTTATAAGCGCGCTATGGCAAGCGTGTTTACCTCGCCACAGTAGTACAGTGGTAATATTTAACGAGCGAACTAGGCGACGCGGCATATCTACGTGATGAATATATGTTTTGTAGATTTTAGTTGCGACACGGTATTTTGCTACGATCGTGTACACATCATGGCGGGGATGTTTATTTGAAGAATTTTTCCTCTAGAATAGCGTTTTTTTATTCTGAATCATGTAGTTTAAACGATTTGGTTATAACCCTATGGGAGGCGAAATATTTCCCCGCAGTTGAATCAGAGCAAAACAAATTAATAATAATAAACAGAGTGGGAATACACAGTCAAAGCTCCAGTATTTTCTCTTACAATAATCATACATTATTTGAATACCATTTCAAAAACATTTTTTGTCTAATAAAAGTGTCAGACCCACTTAAGACCATTAAAGTTTTAAACCACTGCTTGCACTTCTTATTCACTTATTCAAGACTTCTTATAGTACACAACCAACTCAACCCGTCACAAGTGTATGCAAAATGGCTGATGATGGAAGTGATTAATTTAGCTTTAACATAAATTTGAAACTTTATTTTCTCGGGTTTCGTCAGCTTCTTGGAAAGAATTTACTACAATTGCATGGATATTTACTTTTTTGCACAGAAAGTATTGGTTGTAGAAAAAAACAATTTTTTTGTTGGAAAACCCTCGTTGGTAACTAAACTCTTTTAAAAGTCACTTATGATTCTTGGTTTAGCTTTTTATTATTTATAGATATTTTTATTTACATTATTTTTGAACTTATGCATTCAGCATCTTTAACATCCAAACTTCTCCGTTAGATATAGTGGAAAACGACACCCAAGCACGCTACTTACCGAAGAGCTCTTGAATTCATCGATCCAACAAATTTAAGCGAAAGCAAAAAAGCGAAAACCTGCTCGCCTACATATATTCTACGCTCCAGGCGCTTGAGTGAGGTTTATGTATGATTCTAAAGTGCTTTGGTTCGCGAGTCGTACGACTCTCACTAGTGGGGGCGCCTCCAAGACGCAAAAGCTATTAAGCTTGTTTATGAAATGTTAGTGTAAATATTTATGCAACAAACTTTTTGAATGGTCGTTGCACTGTTGGCAATGGGTAATCGTAAAATTGAAAACTTCACAGCCATCACTTTGTTCCTAAAAGTCAGCCTATTGTGAGTGGTATGTACTGCCGAATGTGCCGTATCAATAAAACTCACTCTTTAAAGTCTTAATAAGAATGATTGCAGTTTCTTTGCGGAAAAAAAATGTTTAAACTCATCATTTTTTGGGTTACACTACAGAGCGTAGAACATTAGCGATTGCTTCAATTTCCTAGCTTCTACAATGATGCCGTTGAAATGATCTCACTGGGCAATGATTTAAACATCCGGCCAAAAGATTGTATCGGATGTCGTTGCGGGCGGTGAAAAATCGATATAAATAACTCAGGGAAAACATCAACAACATGGAGTGAAGTACGAAACCGGCCAAGCGAAACAAGGTTAGAATTCTCACACAATTCTCACCGCTGCCGAAAGTCACCGTTTGTGATGCGATGGACCGGCCCGGGTGACATCTTGGTGTACATCTAGCAAACTTCCACCACGTTGCCAATTCGAAAAACCACAAACGTGTAGTAAATGTGTGTCACCGAGAAAACTCACCTGTCTGTCTGTTCGGTGCAAAATGTATGAAACGCTTTTCGGTGCATGACTTCTACCTTGCAGTTTTACAATTTTCATCCACCGGCAAACGTGTGCGGGAGGTCAGCTGATGCTACGCTCTCTGCCATTCGGTGTTTGAGTTTCTTTTCCCCCCGGTTCACCTTCAAAGTCTAAAAATAAAACATCGCGCAAATCATAATCGTATGAACTTGTGGAAAAGATGGTCGGTCCTGTGTTAGGCCCCGTTTTGAACCGAAACACCGAAAGTCATTAAATTTGCGCTTTGTTACCGCGTTACCGAGGACGGCGAGAGTTCGTGTGCATCGAGGGGTTTTATTTGTTTGAACTGTCACAGCCCGTATGTGATGAAAATGGAGGGAAATTGAATCTTCGTTTGTTGGGCAGTGGCACTGTTACCTGTCCAATTAGTAGCGAGATGACGTGGAGCACGTTCACTGCTGGCGTTGTAAAATTTCCGTCTATCAATGGAACGTAATGCATTTTGTATGTTTTTTGTGTAATGTAAGCTGAGATGCGCAACTGCAATGTGCTTTCCTAGAATGAGAGACAATGCATTTTTAACAACCTGCTTCCTGTGCTGGTGACCCTAATAGTCGTTTGAACACATGTGTAGTCAACCAAATTTGGACCTATACGGGTTTTCTGATCTTTCGTTTAGTTCCATTGAGTTTTCTGTTTTTACTTCCAAATTCATACTACGTCTTTCCTGTTCTACTTTTGTGAATGGTTGTTGCACAATTCTTGTATATGTTGAATCAAACATACTTTTCTTGTGTGTCGCACTTTGTATTCCTTCATGTGAAGTACTTTATTTCGCTTTAAATACCATTATCATATTATCTAATTATATATGTTTTCTTTTCATCTGTCGCTGCAGGTTTTCCAGCCGCTACGAGCTGCCGCTGCTGGTGCAGAGCGTGGTGATGAACATAACCATGTTCCTGATGATACACCTGTGCGTGAAGGTGCGCCGGAACAATGCGATCATGCGTATGCGGGAGCGCGTCTTTTCAGGTCAGTAGTGCAGCCGATTATTCGATGCATCGCACCTTCGCTGCTGCATCGCCGCAGGGGGGACGAGCGCGAATGCAGCACAAAACACACAATGCTTCCTCTTCCTCCCGGGCCACTCCTCGCTTCTACCTCTGCAGTTCCGACTCCTTTTTTTCCCGCTCTGCGCCCTGTGCTCTGTTCCGCATTCCATCCACCCGGCCGGTGGTTTTTGCGCTTCAGCACCCGGCACCATTACAAGCAGCCGTGCTCGAAAGCACACGTTGCCGGGTAGCCCTCTATATCGCGGTCTATAAAGACTGCCCAGATCCCCGATGAGCACCAGGAGCTTAGCGTGCCTTGTGGAAAACCTTGTTAGAAAAGGAGGTGCACATCACGGCCAGCACAGCGACACGGCTACGTGTGCGCTTCCGAAGTCGTTCTATATTTCAGCAGGGGTCTAGATTCGTTTTGGTGCAGCATAGGTTGGTAGGAACGAGAGTTTTCAATTGAAAGCCTTTCCGCCGCTGGCACACACTCTCGTCACCCAGGTTCTGCAGGTCGCCGTAGAAAGTAACAGTTCGTGGGTAGGAGGAATGTTTTCAGCAGGTAGCATAATTCTGTAACCGCTTTGGACTGCAGACTGCACAGAGAAAGGATTTAGTATGGAGATGAGAGACGGATCCTAAAGGGATATTGCAACATGCTTTCAGTGTTTACGGTTAAGAGCTTGACGACGAAATTGTGAAGAAACGGTTATCTGTTTTTAGCAATCAGTGCTACATGATAGATTTTATTCGGTTTTTATTTATTCTATCGGTTTATCTACAATCTACTACAATTTTCATTCAAAGTTTTAATTCAATAAATATGGTTAAAAGGGGTATAATGGGTCTCTTAAGAAAAATGACGTTGCAAAAAATATAGTAAATACATAATTTCGAATGTCTTCTTCAGGTTCCATATACATTTCACAAGCTGAACAATAGCTAAGGTCAAGGATATAATTTAGACTTTTATAAGACAAGAAAACATTCGTTTTACTAAGTTCTATGTATTTAATAGCAATAGATATGATGTTTTGTTACATCAATAACAAAAAAGATCTTGATAGAACTGAACTGTTTGTTTAATAATTTAAATTAGAAATGTGAAGAAAGGAAAACAAATGAAGTAGATTGCGTCAAGGATGGCCCATTTTGCCCCGATTACCCCTACATATGCATTACTAGTTAGTACCGCACCGTAACGCTGCAGGAGAAAATGTTCGAATGATATCATCTCCAAACGAGTCCATATCTCCGCTGCATAACGGCGACCGCGACACTCAACAAATACCCTCGAGTACGGCACAGCCCGAGCGGCCTCAATGGGTGCTTGAAGATACGCGAAACCACAAAGAAGAAAAACAAAAGCCCCTCCAAAGTGTGGATTTACTTCACCACCCAGTGCACTCATGCTCTGCTCGTCGTCCGTACTCTAACGTACTTGGCGCAAAATCTCATCAATCAGCACTTTTGTTTGGCTTTTCGCTCCAACCTCCCATATCGCTCGTTCCCTTGTTTAAGGAGTGTTCGCTTTTTACACGAAAATCCCGACCGGTTTAGTTCACCATTTCTTAGTGTATAATCCCGAGGCAACCATTCCCAGCACTCGATTGCTCACTCACCCACCCGCACACAATCGAAGCACTTAGCAAATCTTCGTTCGTCCTTGGCGTGTTTCTGTGTCCACGATAGTAAATGGGTACAGGGCGGTGGGTCGTTTTCACAAAAGAAGTTCTCAAATCGATGATATCCTTTCTTCCTTTCCCTCCACCCCCTATACTACTATCACAATGTTTGTCCCCTCACCGGAACTAGGAACGGACGGCATTGTTAGCGAGGCACACGGGAGCAAGGGCGGTGGTGAAGGTGGCGGTGCCGTGATTAACATACGCCGATCGTCCAGCACCAATCTCACCGGGCGGGCTGGCAATGAGACGACCACGACAACGGTCACGGCCAATCTCAACAACACCACCAGCATCGGTATCGGATCGGCCCTGGTAACGCAACCGTCGGACGTCGGTGGGCAACCGGGCACGCTGAAGAAGTCACGATCGCGTCACTATATCCTGGGTACGTCAGATAACGGGACGAAAGGGAGCGGTTCGATGTTGTTATCCGTCCTTGCGCTCATTCGACGTATAAATCATCATCGGTGCACACATCATCCTTACTTATGCTAAACGTACGAAAGTAGATAAACGATAACAGTTTCACTTCCTCATACTGCGCTAAACTTTCATCCCGTGAAAGTAGTTCAAGTGGGAGGGATGTGTACAGTATAATCATCCATTTTTTTTTCACAAAAGGATATAACTGTTTGTACGAGTGTTTGTTAACTTTGTAGAGGAAAATTCGTCGCTGTTTCTTCATTAGCCTGTGCCATAACTGTACCATAACTACTCATACCATGGTTTAATTAACAACATTACTTTCATCATAAACAATCCAAAAATAATGTCTTTATTGACGTCCCCTAACACTTCAGCACGTTTATGTTTTATTACTAAAAAATACTTTTCAATTGTAGGCCTCACATATGCTATTGAATTTGTGGTTAATATATCCTTGATGGAACTTGTTCAAACTGACGAGAAACCGCTGACCCCATAATGCTCCAACGCAAAGCGAAAAGGGAAAGGCAAGAAAAGCAACTCCCAACGGCTGTTCAATCTCTACGTCCTTGAGCGCTGGAGCACCCTCGAACCCGGTAGAAAGATAGGGGCCCCCTCGAAAAGCTTGCCGTGCTTGCCACCAATAGAGATTGCCAAGATTTCCAATCAACTTTCTTTTCACCGCCTGCATATCCTGTAGACACCTCGTCCTGGGGGAAAAGCACACGACATCACGTCCCCGCACCTACTCGAGAACCGTAACTTGAAGGCACCACACGCCATGAAGAGGAAATCGCTCCCAATCGAGTTGCTTTCACTAATTTAAGTGTTTTCGGCGGGTTCTCAAGGGCTGTTACGCTGAAGTCAGTTAGCGAGAGAGGTCCTGTTTTTTTATGTGGCTTTCTATTCTTACACTCGGGTGACCTTCGAACGCTGGTACGATTGTTGAGGTCCTTATGCCACTCCCCGGAGGTTTCCCCGTGAGCCTCACTGACGCATTTTCGCGTTGCGTGTACAATGGGAATATGAATTCTCGGTGGACCTACCGTTGGGTATTCGGACGGGAGGAGCGTCTACCAGACACGAGGCAAGAAGGTTTTTTGGTTGAATTCTTTCAAGAACCAAAAAAAAACAGGAACGATTAACTAACAAAAATATATTGACGTCAACAGTACGAACGTGTACGTGCTGTAACGCTAAAAATATATACCAAGCTGCCACGTCTGAAAGTTGAACGGGACGCTTATCGCACTCCGCAACAGAAATTGCCAACTCCTCAGGAAACCAATTCTCAGTGCATTAGCTTCGCCTGGCTGTGTGATTAATTTTCGGTTCATGTTTCTTAACTGCCTCTCTCTTAACTGAGAAATTGGTAATGTAATGGAGGCTTCCTGGAATCAAGGGGGCCCTCCTGTTCGGTTCCTCCGCAACTGTTGTATGCAGTTTCCAGTTGAGAGATTATTTAATTACGCTTTATCCTCACAGAGTGGCTCTAATAACGATTCAACCGCCCAACCTCACTACCTACACGGTGTAAACTCCCTCGTTATGCTGCTCGGCCGGGGTAGATATTGGTTTGAAGGTCAGTCTGAACTTTACCCGGGTACGTGCTCCGTTCTCGCTCGCCGGGATGATATTTATTGCTTCACACGTCCACGCCACGCATCGGTGTTACCTTTAAAGGTGTGTCCAGAGGTGCAGCCCACTTTAAGGAGCGGGAATCGCCCGACCATTAAAGCACCGGCCCGCTGGCAACCTTCTAGCGGGCGGAGGATATAAAGAACATTACATTAGGAAGAGGACTTTGTTTGCATATGCGCTTAAAACGTTACCCGGACTAGCCCTTACAGAGGGCTTTTCCTGCGCCCGTAAGCTTTGTGTCCCTTAAGAAAAATGTCCTGATTTAACATTTGCGTAGCAGTTTCTCCCCTTTGCTATGACAGGCTGAAATCACACCACAATCAGGTGCCCGTCCGTGAAAAGCGTCTGGCTGACATTTGCGAAACACCGGCAGAAGTCATCCATGTCCGCTTTCCATTGCGGAGCTTTCGTGTTCTTTTCTTTTTTTTAAACACCCCACACTATTCCACCCTGGCCTGGCGGACAGGCACATAAATATCAAAGAGTTATGTACACCTTGGTTTTGTTTTGTTTGGTCGGGTTAGCGGGAGCGTTGTTGAGCGTTTCCATTTTTTCGTCCCTGTTTACCATACCGTATACATAATTCGGTTTGCTCTCCTGGTAAATGTCCATGCCACGTGCCTCCAGTGGAATAATCACCAGCTGTTATTATTAGCATACGCCTTGGTTTTGTGGTTGTGTGTGCGTGTGCTGCCGAGAGCTTTTACACCACAGGTTGGTTGGCGCAAGGTAAAACATTTTACCATCGTAGGTCGGTAGATTGGCGTAAATTTATTATCCAGCAAAGGGTACCTTTCGCTCTAAAGCATTTCAGAATTTTCCTCCCAGGCGGCACAACAGTGTCCCAAAGATGCGCCATTTTCTTGGAGGCGTTTTCTTGAACCCAAACAATTGGCAACTGCAACCGTTTTCCGTTTCGTACACTAAAGGAATATCAACAGTTTGAATTGTATAGGGTGTCCTCCCGCGACTAAGGTGTGGCCCCGAAGGCTTTCCTGGCGCTTGTATGTTTCGCCGCTTCTATGAAAGCGCTCCTTCCGCGCCATGTTGCAAGTGAACTTTTGTCGTCAGCATTCGCTCGGTTAATATGGTCAACCGAGAGTGGCGCTTTCTAAAGGCCGTAGCTGGTATGTTTGTGAGCAGTGGAATGAATAGAGTCATTTTGTTTTTGTGAAACATTACTGATGCGTTGAAAAGATGAGAAAAAGGGACACAAAGCGTTGTACACATTCGCCATAGTGTTTAGAAAAGCATTTGCCACTTTGTACAGCTGTACAGCTGTTTGTTCTAGATGCGCTACTACAGTCTAGTGACCTCACAGAGCAGCGGCAGTGGCACAGTGTAAGATAAGTGGAAGCATCAAAAGCACAATGTTGCTATATAGTGGGATTGATTGTGTCGCGATGGCGCTTAATACGGTTTGCACAAATTTCCAGTTTATTTTACTTGGTTTTGAGTTGCGTATTTCAAACGCTGTCTGATGTTAGGAAGCCGTTTTTTGAATTATCACAAATAATATGCTGTTCATCGTTTGCAACAATGAGGAATATAATGTTATCTACAATATATAATTTTGTTCCTGTTATTAATGATGTACAGAAACTTTCAAGCTTTCGTGTAAAAGTTCACTTGAAAGATCGTTTATACTTCACTACACTTGAAAGAATACCCACACCGATATAAATGTATTCGTTTGTATGCAGCATAGCGTAATTCGGTGATTTGTTGTACTATTTTTTCTTTAATTTTTACATCATTTTTGACGAGTAATAGCATCTTAAGGGAAAGATAGTAAAAGGATCTCGGCATCGAGCATTAAAAATAGATAGGTTTCTGTTGACGAGTGTCAACAGTAACCTCGAATTTTGTTAGAAAAGCATGACCGTGATTGAGGACCCACAAAAAAAAAACCTACACTGGTTGCCTGTTTTCCCCTGCCGCCCTGTGTCAACAGTAAAGGTCACTTTTCTCAATAAAAGCAGGATCAATATATAACCTGCCACCAGCGCGCACCATTCCCTGCCCCCGCTGTAAGACATCAAGTCAGCACCTTGCCGACCAGTTGCAGGAAGCTAAAGTAATCGAAAGCCATACGTCCTTTTGCTGTTGTTCGGAGGAAAGGGAGTCGTCAGCTCGACCGGAACAATGTGTCCCGAACAATGAAACGGATGTGGTAACCTTCAAAAATAAGCCCCCGGTAACGGTACCGGTCCGGTTACAAATCGGTTCGTAAAAGGCACAACTTACAACTTTCCGAACGGTTTTGGCTTGCCCTTGTGTGTGGCGCTTTTCCCCTTGTTCCGCAAGTGCGCAAAGCGGAAATTTCAATCCATCCGCTGAGACAACAAAACTTTTTCCCGAAATCGATTTTCGATAAAGTTCAGCGCAATAAGCGGAACCTCTAAATCGGGTAAGCGAATCTCATTGCGCTTGACGCAACAAGCACGCAATATTCTCTGCCCCAGCGTAAATGGCGCGTTCGTTTATGGGCGCGGCAAAGCAAAGCATAATGCTTTGGTTGCTTAATCCTGGCCGCTTTTGCCGGCGGACGAGATCAGTCACGCTACGCGCCTGTTTTCGCCATGGATAAACGTTTTTTCCTCCCTTTATGCATCAATCAAAGCATGTGTATCCCTGTGGCACACCGAGCCTAGGACGTGTTGCTAACAACATGCTTTAACGATGTCCGCCTTTTTAGTGGGCACGTCGTGCACTTTCCCGTTCCTCTGACAGCTTTTTGTGGGTGAAGGGAGGATTTTCTATCCGCCTACGTCAATCAGCCCCAAATCACTGACATCCAAACAGGAAGTGGTGCTTTTCGCGCTCTGCCAGCCAAAGTGTTGCTTGTGTTTGTGGTTGTCCAAGCCGAAATCCTGGTGGGATTTATTGAATTGATCGTGGTTTCGGAAAGGGGGGAGCGGTGAAGGATTTTCATTTACAACCATCCCTCCAAATGTCACCAGCAGACCAGACACAACAACACTGCTTTGTTCATCAATCACAAGCACTCGTTCTAGTGATGTCAACCGGCCGGAAGACGGTGCAGGGAAAGAGACCGCTTCACAAAATGTTCGAACCTTCCCCTAATGATGAGCTGAAAATGAGGTAAAAACGAATGTCCAGACCGTGGAATTGGAATGTGCGGTGCCCTTTAATGCGTGTCCCTTTTCGCCGGCAACAAAACATATTGACAGCTTGATAAAATTAATAGCGATTGGATTTGGGATTGGCTTTCCCGTTCCCCAGTGGCCGCCCAACGCAACGTTGGGAAAAGCTGTACAATCCCATTTCATGCTTTAGTGGGAAGGGATTTCCGGCTATCAGCTGAAAGCTCCGAGCAGAAGGTTTCCGAAAGGAGAGCGAGCTGTCAACTTTTCACTTGGATTGCAATTTTATGATCTTCTTAGCGATCGGTTCCGATTAGCGATGGTAGATTGAAATGCCACGTTTTATCTTCCTTTCGCATCGGTTACGGCCACGTTATTTATAGTAATGGGGACGTCTCTCCGGTCAGTCAGACGAATTAGTGTCGCCTGTTGAAAATCGCTGTCCACAATGAGTCTGTTGCATGGTGCTGGTGTCTTCTTGTCAATTTGTGTTGGTTCCAAGCGTTCCCACTTTTCTTTTGCAGTGAAGACCTCAAAGCAAAGAAAGAAATGAGCATTACTGTGTGTATCAACAGGGCTGATGGCACGTGGCATTTGTTTAAATTGGTATGCACGGTTGTAGTACCATGAGCACAAGCCTTTCCAATGTTTGATGTTTGTCATATCGGCGGTACCGTCAGCAGAACTCACAGTATAATAGAACGAAACGTGTCCGGGGAGTGGTCTTTTAAGGATATCCTGTTTTCTTTTCCTCTGCCATTGCAGCCAAACAAAGCGCTAATGGGTAGCACAGCGAGCCACACCTGCAATGCTCGAGCCCCCACACTTATGATCTATCACGCTGGCAGTACAATTATGGCGGGTGAATCCATTCGCAACGCGAGGAAAATGCTCTAGTCATCATAGAAAAATAATCTCATTTACACCTACCCGAGCAACGACGCGATTCCTTTGCGTGTGACCGGGTGTTTTTTGTTTCTAGCTTTCTCTCTCTCTCCCTCTTGTCCTTTGGTATCTACAAAACCAGAATGAAAAGAAGGGAAAAGCACTAGTGCCTTTTGCTGTGATTAAAAATTGGCTTCACAAGGTCCATCCTTGAGAATGGTATTTTTACGATGCTCGTTTGCATGTTTTGCCTCATTATTCGTGTGCCTTTTCAAATGAACCACTTCATGGGTATGTTGGATGGGATATGGTTGAAGACTTTGTATGTATGTGTGTGCGCGTGTGTGTGTTCGTTTTCCATCATATTAAAAATAGTTAATATTTTATGTAACGGCTTTGCTTTATAGTTTTTGCAAGGATTGCACCCTAACTTTGTATATTCCACATCATCTCGCTGCGTTTAAGAAAAGGAAAATCCATCTGTCCTTCGTCCTCTTCATGAACCACCCGTATCCTATGTTGGGTTTATACTAGTGATGGAAATCACCATTCATTAGCGGGATTTAACTCTGAGTATATGAGTTTAAAAAGTGAATTATTGCTACAGCTCACAGCTAAAGAATTATAAAACTATAAAATGATTTTGCTTCTTCACGAGTTTAATAACTCTTCGGACTCTGCATGATTTAACTCTTCGGGGTTACTACCGCGAGATTAATAGCGCTTCAAGAGTTTACTCATTCAGAGTGATTTAACACATTAAAGTAAGTATACTGAGTTGAGCAGATGAGCAGAACAAAATGTAACTCACTCACTCATTCGGAGTCATAATGCCCATCACTAGTTTATACCCTATATAATCATATTTTATGTTATTTTTAAGTATGTGTCTTAACAGTGTAATATATTTTTGTATCCTTACAATCGTTTAATGGAACAGATTTCGACTCGCGCTACTTCTGGCAGTGGACAGACTTCCAATCGTACGTCGACTTTATGCTCGTCGTGTGGGCCGTCGGAGCCGCCATCACGTATCTAATGCTTTCCGTTACCTGGTTCATGGAAACGATCGGCTTCCTGGCCGTCTTTACCGAGGCAATGTTGGGTAAGTGCAGGTGGCAGCCTTTTCTTGCCATTTTTCTCGCTAAACTTGAGCGCATCGCTTTTTTGCCATTTTCAGGCCTTCCACAGTTTGTAAGGAACTATAAAAATAAGTCCACCCATGGGATGAGCATCTGCATGGTGATCATGTGGACCGCTGGTGATATGTTTAAGACTGGTTACTTTATTTTAAGACACGCACCGACACAATTCTGGATCTGCGGCACGCTGCAGGTAAGCTTTTTTTGCAAATTTTTGTATCGCTTTCCATTTCCCAGATGCTAACATTTTCAAACGTTGTCTGCCTCTTGTGGTTATTTTAGGTCAGCTTAGATCTCGCCATCTTGCTGCAGGTCTACATTTATCGTAAGAATCCCGCGCCACGCAATGCGCACCGTGGCGATTAGCAGTTTGCCCCCCAAAATATAACTATTCAAGGCAATGTGAACAACAACAACAGCAACAAGAACAGCATCCATTCGCACCGTAACCATGCGTCTATTCGTAGCAACTGCGGCCGGGCCTCTGATCAGCCGCAACATCAACAACTGCACGGCAGTCCTGGCAATGGTTGTACGCTACTCTCCTCACCCGATTCGCACGATACCGCCCCGATTCTGCCCGGCCGGCGTGACGTCGGTGTGGGCTGCAATCGGCTCCTGGGGTTGGCACCGTTGGCAACGGTTTGTTCCTCCTCCGCCACGTCTTCCTTCTACAGCAGCATGCTCGGAGCGGAGTGTTCCGTATCGTTGCGCTCGCGCGATCGCAGTTCGCTAACACCCGGTCGGAACAGTCAGGGTGGTACAGTTGCGTCGGCTGGTAAGGGCAATCGGTTGACGTCCCGTTTTCAACACTCCAAATCGCATTCGATCGCGTCTTCACCGCGTGAAACGACCCCGGTACGAAATTCGGCCGTCATAAGCATTCGCGGTGGGTCGGAGAAATTTAGTGATCGACAAAAGACGGCATCACTGCCGCTGCCGAAGCGACGACAACTTAGCTTAAGCGTTAATGAACCGACACCGGTTGATGGGGCGGATGGTAGCGGTGGCCCCCAGCAAGCGGACGAAACGTTGAACGGTAGCTCCCTGGCAGGTGACAACTGTTCGTTCGATACGGCCACTTCCGGGCTGGTTGGTGGTCCGCATCAAGCGCGCGACTCAAGCTGTACGCTCAACAGCAACAGCTACAAAGAGCAGTACATACTCGGCTGTGGCCATTATCGAAGCAATCTGAAGCATTACGATGCACTGCTGGCCGGTGGAGGTTGTGTGACGGCGACACCGCGCAAAGCCGACGATACCGATGCACTAGCTATGGTGGAGTTTGGTGAACGAAAGGGACAGCTAACCACATCCTCATCCAGCAAGCAGCGAGAGCTAACGGAACGCGCTAGCAAGGACGAAGCGGTTGAGGAGAAAATTGCTACCGTGCAACCGAAAACACACCACTATCCGACCAACGCAAAATCGCTCGAGGACATCTTATGACGACACGCATCACTGGCCTTCTGGCCAGTGATGAACGTAGATCAAATACGAAGGCTGGAGCAGCAGCAGCATAGCCGGTGGCCTCCGACAACGGTCTCGACCATATCCACCACTGCACACAATGAATCTCGCCCGATGAGGTCAGTGGAAACGCAAACCGATCGGCTCGAAGGAGTTGCCCCATGCTGTTGCGGGGACGATGCAGCCAGTGTATCCGGACTCGTGCCCGATCTTGATGACGAGGAGGCAGATCGACCGTTTGTGGCTGGGAAGGGTCGAAGTGCTGCCGAGGGAGAACGATGCTCTCAGGACTTTGACGAAGAAGCGCACTGCGTAGTGATGAATGGGAGTGGTCGATCGGAGGATTCCATGCTGATCCGTTGCGAACCAGAGTTGCAGGCAGTTGCTGCGAAGCTTGGCAGCGATCAGGAAGATGACGAAGAGGAGGAAGAAGAGCAGGAGGATGAAGAGGCGATAGAGCGATCGCGTCGTGTGCGGTTAGTCGCGGCTAACAATATGTTCAACTTCAACAAGCTAGAAATCTTGAACGAACGGTCCTGTTCCGCCAGCGGCAGCAGTGAGGGCGGTAGTCAGCGTGCCACCAACCTTACCGTCGTTCCGCCCATTCTCCGATCGTCATCGGGCGGATGCGCCAGCATCAGCGATAGCAATCGGAATCTGTGCGAAAATGAGGCGAACGTTGCTGTGGACGATGCATTCGCTGCAGCTGCATGCGCTAATGGGCAGTCGAGACAGCGTGAAGGAGAAGAGGCTGAAAGTGGCGCACAACCGCCCTCGTCAACCACTGCCGGTATGAAGGGACTTGGCACGCGGCTCGACTCGCTGGACGCCATCTTCATCCAGGAAAGCCCGGAAGTAATTTTATAGCAGCGGCCGGCCCTGAGCAGCCTTCTTTGCTTAACTTCGATGGCCTTATGAGAGGGAGAGCAATCGACCAAAGAGAGAACGTGTAGCGAAAATCGAACGCCAATGGATGCTTTCTTGCTAAGAGTGAATAGGAAAGAAAAACAAGAAAAGGCGGTATGTGTTAAACACCACTACAGCAAGAACACTGCACTTGAATAGAATAATATTTTTGGGGGGTTTTTAAATGATGCGAAACAAAACAAACAAAAACGCGCGAAAACACAAGCGCGGCACTCTGCGGCACGTTGATTTCATTCCATCCTTTACCGGAGGAAGCTGGAAATCGGCTGTGAGGCAGGTTTATTTATGGGAACGTGTATTGTAAAGCAGTAAAAGCGACAGGTAGCAGGGGTACACTAACGACTAAGAGATCATGTAACATATTAGCAAAGACAGAGACTTTATTTTTGTAGCAGTAGGTTTTTGCAAACGGCAAATTGTAAGTCATTAGGTTTAACCAATACGGTCTGCGTGAATGCAGAAGCGAAATCGAGCAAATGTTAAATGAGTTCGTTTTTACGTTTTCTCCATCATTACCTATCCACTCCAACAATCAGCAGAATCCTCGTTGCTTCCTGTGTTCTTTCCATAGTGCGGAACAGTGAACAGTGCTGAATCAGTTTTCCTAGGAAAAGATTTTCCTTCGAGCACGGAAACGATGTAAAACATCTTTCCAAAAGTTCAGTACACCATCACCGTATCGGAAGCAATCGTAGCATATTTGCTGAAATCAATGGTGTGAGTGAATCCCAGAGACGTTTCCGCTTTAGTTAGGCTTGGTAGTTTCTAAATCGAAGTCATGTTGCAATGAATTTACACTCTAACTGTTTGTGTTTGTTTTTTATCATTAGTTTTTTGTGTGTTTCTGTATTTCTCATTATTCTTTCGCATTGGTAAAGTCAGACAGCTGGACAAAATCTTGTCACAGTTTTGATATGTTAAATTGTAATGCATTTTTGTATTCATCACCTTTTAGGTAAATTTGAGTCTTTTGTGCGAGGTAAGAAAACCCAGCAAACCCCACTGGCCAAGTAAAAGGGCAAATATTTCAACCAAAACACGGTGCGCGATGTAACACTACTGCACTGTTAATCAATTCTACCGCGGTACACTTAACGCTACTTCCATACGATGGGCAATAAAGGAAATCATAAGGAGTAGGGAATTAAAACTCGTACTAATCGAAACCATGCAACACATACACGGGTAAGCGTTACAACAAAATTAGAGACAGAGTGCAGCAGTTATGATGGAAACATGAAATGTAATCTATATCTTCCCTCGCTGTACGAAACGCAACGGATACCAACGTAAACACACACTGTTTCTACACTGTTTTAAAGTCTAACGCTCGAAACTCTAAAGCTGCTACTACAACTTGTGCATCATTTAGCAGTGGAAGTTTATCTAATCAGCATAAGCGAGTAAAGACCGAACATTGACACGATGTATTTAATAAATCACAGCGACACGTTGGTGTATCATTCAATCAACTGCAAACAGCGGTATATAATGTATTCGAAAAAAGCAATCGTTGTAGGGAAGGCAATATTATCAGTGTAATCGTGAAAAGGAACAATAGCGCGAAAGCATCAAAACAACCGATACTATGAAAATAAGCGATCGAACAAGGAGTAGCAAAAGTATCCAGCCAAGTGCCATTTACTTTAATTGTACTATCATTTCAATACCTTTACGCGCAGATAAATTTGTTTCGCCAACTCTGTGTGGTCCAAGCTGGTGAACGGGATGCTCACGATTGAGCTAAATTATATCAGAAAAGTTTGCGGATGTGTTGCACCGCGAGACGAGCGAGAAGGAAAACGATAACAATGGAAGGAAACCAATACACTTAAAACCACTGCAATGTAACTGATTACATTCTATTGCCTTTTGAACGAAAAGATACTAGACGAGACTTGAGTGTGATGAAACTAAGTAAAACAAACTAACTATCTACAAAACTGTGAGTAGCAAACCTCTACCAATCACTCCTTTTGCAAGGGGCAAAAACACTATATCTTACGATAGAGATGTAGGTTGCGTCGGATGTTCTGTCCGATGACATGCATTTTTGGTTGTCGATGATGCTTCGATTGTAAGACTTGCATTAAGTTTTTTCAACACATCAGGTGAACTGATTGCTTGTACTCCAAGGGGACAACGTTTTTATGTTTAAATTAATTGAACATTATTTTTCTCTCAGTTGTCCCCTTCCTTGGCTGTAAAAAGAAAAATCTTTCAAGCCAAAGCATAGAATCGCATAATTTAAACGAGCAACCAGACAAGAAAGTAAAATGCATGTGTAGGATGAATACATACACACACAAACCTACGAAGGAATAGTGATAGGTTGAAGAGGGTGATGCTTGATCAACGAGAAATGGATGAACGAAGAAGAGAAATAGGAGATAACGAAATATGAATGGAAGCAACACTGGTAATAAACAGACAAATGCTGAATATAATCGAACAAAGTCAGACTTTTTGCTCATTTCAGAAAGAAAAAAAATTGTTATCGTCTTTATTTTTCAAATATTTTTCTTCGAAATAACCGCATTTGTTTTCTGATAGCTCGCAATAAATAATAAATTTTGGTTTACTATCTAATTAGTAGGTTTAATAGTTGTTAAACATTTTAGTTGAAATATTTTGAAATTGTATTTCGTAATTTTAGCAATAGAGGAATAGAACAAATAGAAGAATATGCGCATAACTTAGATAATAAACTGGACAGCATGTTTTATCATAGTTTATTCTTCTTTCTAGATCTACTAGACCTGTAAAATTTCATAAATTTCATATCGTTTGTGTGCTCTTGTCTAGAAAGTTTTTTTTTTAAATTCCGTCGTAACGGCCAGGCTGTTTAGTAAGTTGTTATAAACCGTATTTTTAGAGCATTTTCTAATAATTTAGGTAGTCAGCAATGTCAAGAATCAAGCTAAGAATATCAAACATAAGCTGTGATGGAAAAATCATGTCCTGATGGAGTCGCCTGGTGGTGAAACATTTCCTTCAGCAAACGCCCAAAGCTTTTAAGCTTCCCCTCAAGACTGTTCTACGGCCGAAAGCTCTCCGATGCTTGGCAATCAATAGTTGGGAAATGAATTATTTATGAGTTTAGTGAAATTAATATTTTTCTCTAATTAGGGTTGAAGTAGTTTTAGTAGTTTTACAATATTATCTTTTTTAATATAAGTAAAGTCAGGTTGGCACTATTAAAGGATGCTAAAATTAAATTTTATGTCTGCCGGGGAATGAACATAACTAATTTAAGCAAATGTGATATATTTTCTAACATATTTAAATATTATTTTCTCTCTTTTAAGAATGTTACTAATTTCCTACAACTTTGTTCTACACTTTTCTAGGCAAACACTTCTCTTCGTCGTACCCGCTGTGCGAATATGGTAAACAAACGGATCGATAACACCCATACATACTTCCCCGATCGCTGTGTGTCTCTCTCATTCTCTCTTCGTGCTGGACAGACCATGCTGCCGCTCGGCTGCCGTAATATGCTCGCGCACGGAGGGGATCCGAACACACGCGCGCGGCGCCATTCTCGCGAAGTATGCTTCATCTTACACACGAGTACGGGTACGGTTAGCGTGCGAAGCCATCGCACGCACAAGTCTGTGTCGAACTGTGGTCGTGTTTGGATCGTCGCGTGCTGCGCCGGGGATCAGATCACACGCAGAGTTGTGGCTGCAAACGCAGAAGAACGAAACGCGCCCGCAATCCGTTGTTGTGCGTTCTGGCAAAGGTGAGGTCAAGCGAAGAACGTGCGAAGGGAGGTGCAATAATAAGGTGTAACTTAATACGAGCAAGTGAGTTGGGGTGAACAAGTGCCAGCGCGTGTGTGTGTTCTTGGCGGAGGGAAGAATCACCGTTTCAGCACAGAATTGTGTACCGGTTTTCTTAGCAGTAATGTAATTTATGCGCGTACTTTGCGATACGGTTTTGTTTCGTCTCTGCTTTGTGAAAGTTGCCCGGACCAAAGGGTGTTTGGTGTTGAAAGGAAGGTTTTGCTTTCTTCTGCAAAATGTATTAAACAAGATCAGGATTTTTTTTGTTGCGACTCGAAACGCCAATCATACTGAAAAGTGAACCAGCGTAGCGTTTCATCAATTATAGAAAGCTATTTTTGGGACCAGTTTTAGGACAGGGGAGCGTTAGTTGTTTATAGCTGTTATTGATTTTTATGTCGCAAAACGGTGGACACTTCATTTACATTATTGGCAAAAGTTGATGTGTTCATAGCGGGGCAAGCAAAACTAGACTCCAAGGTTACGCCACGTGTTTTCACGGTTGTCGCGAAAGCTAGAGACTAGGCGAGTGTTTTTGGGGGTGGATAGGCATTAGCCAAGGATGAGTTTGCGTTCGCATAGGTGCACGTCAGTATTTGTGTTTGTTTTCGTTGTGAGCATGAAAGCGAAAGGAAAGAGCACGCAAGGACACACCCGATGAAATAGATTCGTCCTTTTACCAGTTTGAAAAAAAAACGAAGGTTCCATCCGTTTAGTTTGCTTTGCGCTGTACTTTGCTGTGCTACAATGTATCCGTTCAGTGACCTAAAATTCCTCCAGTTCGGTGCGGTAAAGTTATCTCAGTTGTTGTTGTGAAAAATAACACACCTTACGCGAACCGTCGAAACGGTCACAGTCCGTGTTCCGTTGCTGTACTTCGTTGTGTTCGCGCTCCCTTAGTGTAAACAGTACTAAACCCATCCAACACAGGGCCAACAGAGATGCAGTGTGTTGCTGCCGGTCGGTCGGTGCATCCCGAGCGAATGCAAATAAAATAAAATACAAAATCCCCTAAACGTTGGAAAGCGGCTCTAGTGCACCGCCAGTCCGCTTATCAAGCGCCCGTCGGAATTGGTGCCGGAAGTCCAGCCGGGCCCGCCGGCTTTGGCACCGGCGGCCAGCTGGAACGGTGGATAATAAGCAGCTGCAATAATTCTCACACCCTCTTTGCGCTTGTTTCTCCGTCCTTCGCCTAAAACCGTCGGGACCAGCCGTGTTTGTTGTCGTACGGACGGATCATTTGCCACTGCCCATTTCTTCCATCCAGCGAGTCAGCAGCAGCAGCAGCAGCAAGAAAGGTAAGATTTGCATACGTTTATCTGTGGTGGTAATGGTGATGGTGGTGAAACAATCTACCGTTAGAACCGTTTTCCTGATGCAGTTGACCTCCATAATGCAGGCTGTTGATGAGGTTGATGATGATGAAACTTTTCCTGCCAGTGCAAGTGCAGTCAAGTGATTAATAAAAGCTGATCAATACTAGACTCGCTTTTATTATGGGTGTGCACTCGCTTTTATGACCCCTCCCGGCACCCGTGCCAGGCCACTGATGACCTCGGTGGCAATGGGTGTCCAGTATATTGATTGACTAGCACTGGTCAATTGCTTTATAGATTGGGCTGCAAGTGGATCATCAAACAAAATGGGGTCAGCGGTTCGCGGCAGCGGGATAAGATTGTGTGCAGTGGGGCTGTGTGAATTACGGGCGCCACTTATCTAGCTGAGGTTGGTACTTTTGTTTTATTTTATTTATTTTAATTAACACTATAACGGAAAGGCAGGTCGAGTTCTCAAAATACTTTTAACACATTATTTAAACCGAACAAACAGTTGCAAAACTGTATGAAGGCTTCATTTGCTTTACATGAAAATAGCTCCGGAGTATACCCTTTCAGTTGTAAACATTTCGATAACAATCAAGTTTATTTTTTACACTGTTATAGGACCTAACGATGCTCGATAACAAATGTCTTGTTCTTAAAACTCGTCCAGCATCCTCTTATGTTTTCATTTTAAACAATCATGGAAAAAAAATCTTTAAATTATAGAA
>KB671842.1:127074-141960 GCA_000349105.1 Anopheles epiroticus | reverse complement strand
TAATAATAATAATAATAATAATAATAATAATAATAATAATAATAATAATAATAATGATAATAATAATACAAATAATAATAATAATAATAAAACAAGAAAAGCACAAACTATTAACACTAGAAAGACATGGTTACAATCTTTGTTAGTCAGCTAGAGCTTTCACAGTGCAGTAGATCTTCACGTTTTCCGCATAAAACAGCTTTTAGCTCAAAGTTAGACAGCCTTAGCGAAAACATATGATATTTTTTTCTTTTTTAACAGTTATAAGTAATTATAAATAATGAAAAGATAAGATACAGCGAGCCCGCGATACGATCAAACTAATCGCAACGCCATGTTGCGCTGTAAAGTGAAACCCCTTTGCTTCACCGTTCTGCTACGTTTTTAAACTGCAATTAAAAATTAATAAAGCCAACCTTTAAAAATTCACTTCAACCCATTAGAGGTTCACGCCGGGCAACCCGGCGGTGATTTATATTTCCGCCATCTTCTCGGTTCGGCTTACCGGCTCGATACTAGGCGACTAATAAATTAAACATCAAGCGGCAAGCGCTAGCCTCCAAGCCGCCAAGCGTCTTTCGTCCGGTGCAATTTGGAGGCAGAACGAAACTTAAGCAGGAGGAGAAATCCAAAAAATAACACCATAAAAGTCGTGCCACCGTAGTTTTTTTTTACAGCGAGCAAAGCAACAATATTCTTGCCGTTTTTTTTTTGTGTGTGAACGGACGCTAGGCCGGTGGACGGTGTCGATGTAAACAGAATTATATTTTACTACGGCGCAGTGCTATTTGATTTTTAAACAACGACGCAGCGCGCTAACAAAGCGAGAGTTTACAATCCTCCTCCCTCCCCTCTCGGGTTGGAGCCCTTCGCAACAAAGCATTAATTTCCGGCATTTAGAAAACAGCGCGCACCACATGCAAAAGTAGAGTATTGGGAGGAGTGAGGAGGGTGTGTGCTGACACGTTAAGTTTTCTGTTGATCTGTTGATTTAAACCGTGTATGGAAATGGATCTCTTGCTTGATGCAGGAAACGTCCCTCACTGGGTCGTTGCGTCGAACGTGCGAACGCCACAGGGCATAGCGCGCAAGGTCGTGAAGATCTCTTGCGGTCTGAAGCCCGTTTGAACTTTAACGCTTGTGGTCCCCGCGAACGAGAGAGCAATACCGGCCCCGGTCACAGAAATCGACGGGCGCTGATAAGTGAGCACACGCGCGCACCACCATTCCCTTGGGTTGGGTGGTGGGTGGGGTGGTGTCGTTGCGTGTTCGAGTTCAGTGAACACAAAGTGGAGAGAGAGGCGAGAACCAAACACATACCGGACCACCCGCCCGCGCCCGTTGTGTACAGTGTGACCCTCCGAGTGTGTTAATGACCAAACGCAGCTCTTGGACGACAGGCGGCGCACGCACTTGTGCTTGACGAGTGGCACAATCACGCGTTTTCGAATGGGAGGAAGCGCGGAATTGGACAATCCGTCGAGGTGCAATTGATTTCGCTTTGATCGCACGATATGGTGATGCATCAAACACGATTTATTACATCACACCCACGCGTACTTTATTGCGAGCAATTAAAAAGAAGCACTGGGAAATGAGCCTACAAACGAAAAGTTTGAGCAGCCTGGGGAATATGGAGCCATTCGGGCACTGTAAGGATTTTAGGCGGACACTTTTTTACATTACTCAGATCTTTAATGGTTTATCTATGAATAACAATTACAAGTCCTAGCAATGGTAATATTCTCAACAACTACTATCTAATACCATGTTATGCGAAATTAAGTTTTTGCTCATTTTACCCCAAATCAAAACTCTTAATTATTTTAAGAATAAATTCAATTAATTCATGTAAATAATTCAGTTCTATACTTTTTGCCCAAAACCTACAAGGAATTGCTATATGCCTCAAATCATATGTGTTGGCGCCTGAATGGCTGCAAATCGGGATTAGGAAGGTATAGGAATCAGGATTAAGATGGTGTAGGAATTAGGTTAAGAATGGTGTAGCGTTTTAGTAGTATTAGTGTAAACAGGACTGTCAGGGGTATACGAAAAAATATATGGAATCAGTAGCAATCAGACAGTCGACTCAGCAACGTACATTCTACCAACGACAAGTTATATCACCATTAGTTAATTGTGCTATTGAACAGTATGTTTTTAAACTCATTATATTACTGGAAATAATATTGGTTATGGAATTGACGAAAACGCACTGCATGCTGATAAAATATAAATCACGTATAAAACACTTTGACCGAATAGATTAGATCAGGGATCGGCATACTTTTCTCGTAAAGGGCCAGATGGTAAATCCAAGCTCCTAACCTGCTGGATAGACATCCAAACAAATTTTGAGTAGCTGGGAACTAGAGTTTTTTTTTAAATCGTTAATCTTGCTCCAAATTTTGGAATTTTACTAATACTGCTAAATTTCATCCTTATTCAATATATAATATTGTTATTTTAGCAATACGGCCAGGCCGTTTATTATTTTTTCCATTAAGAGGTTCTGTTTCCGTAAAGTATCGCAATACTGTCAAACATAACTCTTAACCAATTATTTTCTCGCGGGCCGGATTAAATCAGCTAGCGGGCCTAATTTGGCCCGCGGGCCGGGCTTTGCCGACCCCTGGATTAGATCCTAAGCATTTATTTTAAGCATGTAGTAGGGCTTTATGTAGATAAAGGGTGCCCATATTGCACCACTTGCCCACTTTGCTTAAAAACTGTTTCCCTACTTCCCCTATGGATCACCGTCCTTGAAATAAAACTCTCGTTTAGCAGATGAGTTTTAATTTCATGCCCTTAAATGTTTCTTACAGTGTGAACATGTTAATGCCTATATTTTGTACAGTTTTTTTTCAGTTATTTTACCCAATACCAAGCTAAATGTTTATTCTAGTATCTTAACTGCAGGATGGCAAAATTTGTCTGGACCTGTAGCTAAACGTTTAGGTAGTGCTGTAATGGTGAGAAAATGACATTTGAAGCTCGGAAAGAAATGATTGATAAAGCAGCTAAGTTCCGTCGGCACGTTTAAAGTTACACGACTAGAAGTGACACTTGCCTCAGCATTTAAAATTATCTCACAGCTATTTGTCGACTCTGATTTCCGGACGATAAAGAACTCCAACGGAAGAGACTGTCTGGGAATTCAGATCCATCCTGTTAGGAACTGAATTGAAATGATCTTTCAGCGGATGGGACAAAATGGAAAGAAGGTGACATGAAATGAAGTACACTTTGGTCCATTAACATCCTTTCTGGACAGAAGCACTTGACAATCGCACCGAGCACCAAACACTTTGGCTCAACAAAGTCATAGAGTCATAGTTACATAGAGCTGATAGGGTAACAACTGGGCTACATAACCTGTTGAAAAGATAGACACTTAAGATAAACGACATATAGAAATAAATAAATCAAACGTATTAATTCACCTCTTGATGGAGCTTACGCTAGCAGGCTTATCGTGTTAGCTCTTCTTGTTTATAACATTTATAACACAAGATAACATGTATAATAACTATCAAAGAGGGATCAGGGATGTCTTCCTTAATCTAGTTCATTTTTATTTCCGTAATAACGGCGTGGTCCTATTGCTAATAATCTAGTTCACAAGTTAAAAGAAGTAAGTAAAACATATGAGAATTTGCCTTAATATTGAATATGTTCCATTTCTTTTCATTATTTGTGGCATTCTGCGGCAAGGTAGTCAGTACTTATAATTTACTCATCTTTTAAAGTTTGGCATAAACGGAAAACTCCAATAGCGCCGTTCTAATTTCATAACAAGGTGCGCACAAGCGAACCGAAAGCAACTGATTAAGCGAGCGCAAAACTTTGCCTCACTTTCGAACAAGTAAGATATTAATTAAAGCATAAATTTATCGCTCCTCTTTACCGACACAAACTACTTACATCCTTTCCCGTCACTTGAGTGTATCCCTTTTTTTCTTCGCTTCGTTAGGGCTGACTTTGTATGCGCTCCCTCGTAGGACACCGTTCTCCAAAGCGGGCGTAAAAACTTGCTTTCCTTGACGGCACCAGGTTCCCGCACCCTAAGCCTGATGTGGAGGGGGGGGGGGAGGCGCTTAAACCAAACCAACATTATCACCACCATCCGGTCATTATCACTGGATTACGTGAAGCGGTCCCGGCCACGCAAAAAAAAACCTTTTTCGAGCTGCAAGTCGGAAGGGAACAGCAGAACAGGCATCAAACGAGATGACAGCGTCACCATACGCCATCGCTGCGTACCGTCCTTCACGCGCGGACTGGGCGAACAGAACCGTTTAATAGTATTCAGTCGCCCGTTTTTTTTTTGTCCACTTCTTGTCTGCTTGTTCTCTTCTCTTTCTTTAGCAGTTTTTCGCTCGCTCTCCCGCTCACACACTTCCTGCATTAAAGTTCCTTATTTCCTGCTTCCGTCTTACCAAGGGCACGGTGGCCGGCGGGGAGGGCCGAACTGGGCGTGGACGTTGTTGCAAAGTTTCGCAGTGTGCAGGATTTAAGGTGTTACGGGGCGTTTCCTCAATCGCTGGCCTAAACTTTGCTACGGCTAGCTTGAAGGATGGAGGAAACAGGAAGAAAAGAAAGGATTCCATTTCACACTACACGAAAGAGCAAACGAGCGCAAGCAATCCTTGTTACGCACTGAAACTTTTCGCAAAACCCCAAACACTCCGCACACGGGGCACACCACTACCAAGTTCTCCCTGCTTGGGCTGGATGGTTCTGCGTTTCCGCCTACTTGGATGCGGTTTTCCGGGAAAGTGGCAAAGAAAAAGATTAGATTACTTAAGCAGCACGCATTTGCGGGCCCGTTTTCCCTGTTCCTGGTCCGTGCGTTCTGGTTGAGTTGATGGCCAGCAATCTGGCGAAAGAAAGGGCCCACAGAGAGAGGAAGAGACACAAAAAACAAAACCCAACACCAAAATGGGCTCTTGGAATGGTGAGAAGATGAATCCGGGCTTACATCGAGCGGTTGGTTCGATTTTCCATTCTGGCAGCAAGGATGATTGTATTGATTATGATAATGACGATGGAACGATCTGATGATGACACCTTGGATTGCAGAGCTGCAGGCGCCTGCTGGGCGACCCCCGTACAGATGGCGCTCTCGTCACTTCTCATTAACGGGTTTATTAGTTTTTATTTGTGTTTCGATCGGGATAAGGGCTGATGGATTCATCGCAATATTATCATTTCACCGATAATGTAAATCTGTTTTTAGTGCGGCATGTGGTTAACGAACGATCAAACCTCATTATGCACAAGCTTATCGCGCTGTGCACAACCCTGGACGCCCATTAACACGGTTCAGTTCCGGACACTTATCAATGCACGTCCCCGTTCCGCCAAATGGGGGTGGCTGGGGGGGGGTGGTGTGTCTCGTTTCCTTGGTTCCAAGTTTTATCGGAACTGCCGTAACGTCACCCATTGCAGTAGTGGGTTGGAACTGGTTTAATGCTGTGTGTTTTATCTTCCATAAAAGTACGCCCTCCCTCTCTCTCTCTCTGTCTTTTGTGCCTCCCCCCACCGATTTGCTTCCGTTCCGCTGACGAATGCAAAACTGGGTGGCTGGAATGAATTCCGGTTCGCTTCATCACCTTCATCAAAACAGCTGAATCCATCAGTTTTTACCCACCACCCCCCTCCCTTACAGGCTCCCGCCAAAAAACCCATCCGCCGTGGCGATAGGGACACACAAGTCAAAGAACTCAAAGTGAAATACTGCGTCGTCGTCGTCGACGTCGTCTTGTGCCTCCTGCCCGTAGCCCAACCCAACTCGACGAGCGCTTGGGGGAACTGCAACTGCAACCCATCGTGCGTTCTTTGTTCCAATGCAGCCGACTGTATGCGGCAGTGTGCAGTGTGGTAGTTGGGTAGGTTTTTGAAACTGGTTTTTCATGCCCCATCTGACACACAATCCCTCGCACACTCCCTCGCACGGTCGGAGTGCACAGTCGTGCAATTCTGCCACGGTTGAGAGTTTGGTTCCGCATTTCGCAAACGACACCACCCTGGAAAGGGTTATAAAAGTGAGGAAAGAGCGAGAGAGAGAGAGAAAGGGAGCACAAGAACGTACGACTTGGTGAGGTGTTAGTCACTTCTTTGTAAGGGTGGATTTTTTTTTGCTGCGTGATGCTGAAGAACCTTGAACCTCCAAGCACGACGGTACGCAACAAGAGCTCGACTCGGCTACGCCAATCCGGTAAATGAACTACGGTCAGGCTGGCTGGAGATCCTGCTCCGGGACACACACACACCGTATTGAAGAGTTCGCTAGAGACAGAGACACAAAGAGAGAGGAAGGGAGAGCTTCTGTTCGAACGGTTGAGTACATTTTTAACGAGCTTCAGTGGTTGCGGGAGGGTCGCTTTAAATGAGTAATGAAACGAGCTTCACTCTACCCCGAAGGATGCACTTAAACTTTAAGCAAAAAGAGTATACAAAAGTCCCCCCCCCCCCTCCTCTTGCTCTCTCGGAAGCTCGGATGAAGTGGCCACAAGGAGTGAAGGGCAAACGCTAATGCAAGCCGCTGCGCTTTCTTTTAGGGCAAAGTAATAAAATGTTCAAGTTGGTTAATGAGTGCTCGAAGTACAATTATGCTTCGTTTTACATTTTGTTTCTATGCTGACGAAAGTTGTGATTTGTGTTTGTTCGATGAATTCGTTTACATGAATTATAGAAGTTGTGGTAAGTTGTAAGGAAAGTTGAAATGTTTATGTTGTATTTGTCATGTTTATTTAATTGTTAGTTTTAACTATTTGGCAAGCCTTTCGAGAGAACTTTGCTGTAACGTACAATAGGTTTATTCAATAAGAATAAGACAAGAATGTATTTATTTTCTATTAATTGCATGTTACTACGGTGTAGAGTAATCAAGCTTTCTCTAAACTCAACATCCTTTTTCCCTAAAATGATTTATTTTAGATTAATATTATCTACAAATTTTATGGTTCATACCATATCTCTTATCTGTCAATAGCCATGTTTTCTATGATTTGAAAACGATAATAAACTGCTTGTAAAAGGCACTAGTGCTCCCATAATTGCATAGCCTTTATTTAAACAAACTAGTGCCGCTAATACATTTATATGTAATATTTACCTTCTATTGAGATTAAGTTATTTGAAACGCTACTTTCGAAACGCATAAACCATTCAAAAATAAGAAATAGGGGTTTTAAAACCGTGCTGTGAATGAAATTGTGATAAATTCGTCTCGAATTAAATCATAATTTTGTACAGTTATTTTTTGAATATTTTCTACTGAAACATACTGAACGAACATCAAATATATTTGTATTAAAAACATGTACTTAAGTAAAATTGATTACAACTGCAGTATCGTTTTTTTGCAAATATTTGCCGAAATACTGTTACTTGTGATTAAATAATCTCTTTTCAAAAATATATAATCAAAACCTAAAGCAAAAATATATAGAAATTTAAAGAAGAATAATTTTCAGTTTTTATTAAATGTATACAGATTTGCTGAATAACTAGAATTCGAGTAGAGTTTTTAATCCTTTTTTGAATCACTTTGATTAATGTATGGTACATGTTTAGTAGTAACATTATGATTTTTTTTTTATTTTACTCCTCAAACTATACAATTATTGGACGCAAAATACAACCATTCATTAGTAAAAAAGTATAAATAATATGCTTAAATAAGCGGCCCGGAACGTTGAAAATATTTTTTTTGTTATTTTTATGACTTAATTAGAATTAATAAGTCTTTGGCAAGATATGGCAAGCCTGCGGCCATATTGAAAACCATCGGAGCGATTCTGTGGCAACAATCATTTCCTCATTCTAGCTCGATCTAAAACGAGATAGACATTAGAATTAGAAATCGAATGAATCCATTCACTAACTAAACAACATCACACAAAGCTTATCTGTGTAAATACCAAAACAATCACACGGAATCACTGTCGCACCCAGGCCCAACAAGATTGATTCCCCGTTTCCCGATCAACATTCACTAGTTCCCTGCACCGAACGGCCACGCGCGCGGTTACGCATCGATCGCGAAACAGTGAAACCTTCCCACTCTGCCCCACTGTACAGCGAAGGGTTGACTGCGCAAGAAGTCACCCGCGGGTTCCGGCACCGGTCGTGTTTTCAAGTTCTTTGCCATCGGTGTGTCCTTGAGCACGTCGAATGCCATTTGCGGTCGCCGGGCGTTCAACGCTACCATTTCCGAAACCGGCGCGTTCATCTTGCGGTGAATGAGCTTTTTTTCCTTTTCCTTCATCGCGCAATCCGCAACAACCCTTCCCCTCCCCCCCTGATCTGGTGCGTACTAATCGAAACGCTTTGCTTCACGCTGCGTTGCGCCGTTCCCATGCGCTTCAAATCCGTTTGCTACGGGTTGGCTTTTGTTCAGACGGTATTCACTGTTAATAAATAAAAAAAACATATCAGGGACGCTCTGCAGCAAGAGTCGATAAACGGATAATCGTATAATCCGCGTCGGAACGGGACCGATTGATGGCGTTACTATGCGCGAAACGTGTCTAGAACGCGTCTGGAATGTTAGGGTATCCCTGTCGGCCGAAGATGTACGCCAACCCAGGTGACTGCACGGTATGGGAAGACTAAAGCGGAGTCATACGTTCATTTCTTTGTGCGATTGGAATCGCGTGGCAATAACTAAAACGAAAAGCCCCTTACGCACTATGCTGCGTAATGGCTAGACGAGACACGGTGCTGTGTACACTGTTTTTTTTTTTCTGTCCGAGGCTAGGGTGCGAGGGGATCGAAACCATTTACGACACTGCTGACCGCTTGACTGGACGCGCGCGAGCGCAAGGCGTAACGTATTGCCGCGCGTGCATTAATTGCTCGCGTCTCGCGTAAAGTGTATTCGCCGGCTTGCGCACGCGTTTGCGGCTAGACGGTATGAACGGCTTTTGTTTAGCGGCCTTTTAAGACTTTCAGTTTTGTTCCACGTTCATGTCCAGCTGTACCTTGCTGGCCGGTTGGGGTGGCTTGGCATGGTTGAGCTGCTTCGCCGTACCTTTGATCGATCTTTGTTCGTTGTTATATTTATACCCCGTCGGGGCAGCGATTACGTTCGCGATGGTGAACAGATGGTTAGTACAGTGGGTGGTTTTCGGGTGCAATTTATAGACGAACAGATGATGAAGTGCTATTAAAATAGGTCGCCAATAAGAAACTGCGGAGCGAAAAATTAAGTAAAAACCTAAACATCTTAAAGTGAAAACGCTTCTAAAAAACTTTTCTCCTAAACTACTTATTGTTAAAAGTTTTACGATTTTAATTATTAGATTTCACTAGAAAAGAGGTAGCTAGAAATAAGACAAAGTTGTACTTTGACAATATTTTTCCTAAGTACGAGGTAAGCTCTCTGCTCTAAGCAATATTTCTGTTTGCTTATGAATATGTAAATTTTTAGCTCATGAAAATATTATTTGGAAAAATATTATTTTTTAGAGTTAGTGAAAAAATTCAATGATACAACAAATATGATAGAGCTACAATCGACAATAATGCAATTTTATCAAACGTTTTAACATTTTGTTTACCGTTGAAGTATTGGAAATTTTTCTATAGAAGTTTTTGGAATGTAGTTTAACACAAATTCTACTCTTATCGTTTTCAACTTCGTTAGATTGGTTTCTTAAATTGATGATATATAGGCTATAATTCAACACCAACAGCCGATGCCATCTAGTTTAATATTTCTTTTTAAAAACTTTTTTGAAAATCATTATCACAATAATACTTTACAATAACCTCAAAATGTACAACTAAAGTGAGTAGTATATTTTAAAAAGATCTTTCGCAATATTTACACGTTTTCTGATCATTTGCTTAATTATATTTAGCCTCTTAACCAGAAGCCAGTTGGATGAATCATTATGACAGGGCTATTACGGGAAGCTCTTTGCATTAAATTTGAAAGGAGGAAGTTAAAAAGGCAGTAGAAACGACGAGAGGTGGAAAGGCTGTTTTAAAATTGCTACGACAATAATATTTAATTATGCATTTCATTAGTTTAGGTAGTATCAAATGATATTTTACTACTCCTATCTTGCTATCCTGTTAGTCACGGAATGCGATGAGTGAGAATGTATAGTGAATAATGTATAATGAGTAGTACCAGTTGTTATAACGCAGTAAATTCATAGTGTGCTGGAATTGGCTAATGAGAGAGAAGAACAGAACGATGCTATTTAGGTAACTATTCAATATTCCGAGTGGGATTCGATACAACGTCGTGTCATACGACAGGCATTTAGCAGACTAAGTGAAATAGAATTTTGGTAGACTTTGGTCCTATCCATGCGCAGGACTGATTATTCTATTATTTCTTTCACCCAACTCAACAATTTCTAGCTCTAGCTACTTTGGGGGAAATATAATTTAGCTAGAATTTGGGCTTTCTCGCATGTGGCCCGACGTGGCCCAAATTCCATGAACATCCTTACGATACGATAGTATAATCGATAACTAGAATTGTTTAAACATATGAATACCATCGCTACGACCCGTTAAAGTGTCTGCAAGTGGTTCGTTATTGTGTCATTAAAGTGAATTATCGTGGTAATGAATTGAAAAAATGTTTTATAGGTTGTAAAAAACTGTAAAATAACTGAGACACTACTTAGATTGCTCTCACAAAGAAAAAAAAAACTACTTTTACTCACATCTAATGACGATTGTTATTTTTCGGTTTATTATAGGTAACATTATAAGACTTTAAATTAATCTCATTTGAAATATCAATCTTAAAAACCATTTTGTAGTTTAAAATTTCTTAGTTAGCTTTATTTTTAATTAAACAGTTAAGTTGATTACACATTCATCTCTTTCTTAACAACTATATTAGTCTAGACTAGCAGGGAAACATTGACAATATACGAATCAAAATATATTCCTCTCTAAGTAGAGATAATCACCAGAACTCCAGTACTCTGATGCTTAGGCTCGTTCAAGCCGATATAGATTTCACACCCGCTTGGGACACCTGGAAGTGATTTACTCCCTTTCTGCCACCATAATTAAGCACTTTATTGCTCCCCGCTGGGATGCGCCCCGCACCACCCACGAGCCCGATGACGAGTGCACGGGTAGTAAGTAGGTAATGAATATGATCCTAATTAAAGTTAGCTTTTCATTAGCGCATCGAACACATTGTGGCGGCAGTAGTAGCCGCCGCGCGGTTTCGATTACAGTAAGGCGAGATGAGCGTGCGGGCAGACCGGAGTGAGCGCTTTGTCATCGTCCTGGAGGATGCATAAATTGGCAAATATGAAGAGAGTACCGGGGTAAACTGGATGAGCGGAGTCGCGAGGGATGAAACAGCTCAAAGCCATCAAGAAGCCGGCTCGCCGTCCGGAGCTACGGAATTTGGGTGCTCGCGAAACGTAACGTTGATGGATTTAATTACATACGGCAAGCGCGTTGCCGGAGGAGACACAGTAAAATATCCGACCCATACAGTCGTTGGGGGATGGTGATGATTCCCGACTGGTTTCACTGGTTCGGCATGCCAGTGAATACCGTGCATTCCGTGAGTCGCACGCCGTTGATCGCTACCGCTGAAAGGCGTCCAACGATTCGTGAAGCACGGAAGGAGACGAAATAATGTGGACTGAATGCGTCGCTAGTGGCCTCGTTATCGGTTTAAAGTTGAGTGATAAGCGGCTGGGTTTCATTGTTGCACCGGCGCCAGGGCTTGCCTGAGAGTGGGTGTGAAGGGTGGGTGAGATGCACCGCCGTCCCGACTGACTGATACTCACCGGTGAAGTATGTGCCCGTGGGCTGTTCTTGAGGTTGGGGTAGTCCTAGGGTTTGAAGCACAGCAGACATAAATTTGCCTTGTGCAAAGAAGATTTACGAGCACTTACTGGAAGAGAGCGGAATGCAATAAAACATGCATGTTCTTAACGTGTGAAGGATGAGGAAGGGCTTCAGCATAAGCATATGATACAGTAGCAGTTTTCACATACCCTCAATACATACTGTTTTCGTAAAATTCGTTTATTTGATTTTACATACAAGGGTTTATAACTATAACCTTATAATAAGCTCTCACTTAGGGGAGAATACGAACATAGACTAATGCTTCTTTTTACTTGTATAAATATCAAACTTAACCCAAAGAAGTAAAAAAAGAACTAAAAAATATAACTGAAATATGAATAAATTTCTAGTCAACATTTATTCGCTTAGCTCTTTTAATTCTTAAATCTCTTCAAAATAAATTATGGGAGCATCTATTTCTGATAACCATAAACACTGGTTTAAGACATTTTAAATTTGTTTTTATCTTTATTATGTGTTTGTTCGTTTGTTTTTTATTATTAATCATTATAATGTGTTCGTTGTTTGTTTGTTGTTATTATTTGTTGTTTGTTTGTTGTTTTGTTTGATGATTATGTATTTAATTTAATTACCTAGTATGTTTTACAGTATAACAATCATTTACCAATACTTAAACAACGGCTTGAGGCATTTTTTTTTTGTAGGACAAAATACATCAATGTTGTTAAAATGAATAAATCAAATTAATCAATCAAATTTATCAATAATTAGTTCCTTTCATGATAACAACAGTCAGGTTTTCGCCAGCAATATGGCCTGACCGTTACCAGGGAAATAAAAAAAATCAGTTTTCGTTGTGTTTCAATTAATTTTCCATCTTTTTAAAACTACCGTTTTCAAACTTGATTTTGATGGTTGTAAAACACGTTATGTACTACCAATGTGTAAATAACTGTATATTTAGTATTTATCGCTCATTAAACGAATAATTCTTTTAATTCATTATAAATCTCATAACGGATCAACAAGATAAAAATGTAAGTTATGTAAATTAATGTAATTTTAATATGTAAATTAATATAATTAATAAAAGCAAAAACCAACAGCTTTTGCAACACAGTTTACGGTAAACCTTTCTTATTTTCTTTTGAACATAAAGGTAAAAGTATGAAAAACATATTTATACGACTTACAAAACGGCACATCCCAAACCCTCCTTAAACTTCATTTTTTTTCCTCACTTCACCAGAACTATTTTCCACTGTTGTCCAATGCAAAATTGAAACAAAAGTTCGCACTCAAAAGTGGAAAAGATTATATGATGCGAGTATTAAAAGCAAAGCCGGGCCCCAAAACACTTCTGGGTGTAAGCTTCTCGCGCGTCAATACGAGCAGCATCACGTACCCCGGACCAGAAGCGGATATACCAGTGTGAATGAGGTTTTTGAACAAGGTATATAGAATGTGAAGCGCCTCCATTACGGTGGTTGAGCATTAGAATTAATGCTACAACCGGGAGGCACTACAACCGTACCGAGCCCGGCATAAATAGAACGGACCCTTTTTCGAATGGAGACACACTCCTACCCGTTCGAGTTGTCCTTGCAAGGATGTTGTCGCATGTGAGATATGCTGCAGCCGCCGTTGTTCCAGCTTTTTATGTTGGTAGTAAGCAAAAGTGAAGAGCAAACATATATTCGTAGTGTCGCGGCTTTCTTATTGGTCCGTGTTCGCCATTTCCCTCTTCACGGTTGTGAGATCCCTTTTTTTCGCAAAACATGCCCTTGATACCGGAGAAACGCTTGCTACCGTGCAGCTGCAGTGGAACAGAGTGCGGTAGTTTTGCGTTTGTCTCGCTTTTCTTTTCCGCATCTTGAATTGTTGTCCTTTTACCGGTACACTTTCCGGTCCTCTTAGCAGGGATCCGGTTTAACAATCTTCTCGGAAACTTATCACCCCGGAGAAGAAGACACCCGATTCAATTTCACCCAACACTTGCTGCTAGTGTTTTCGTTTTCCTATGCACCTACACAGACCTCTGCTGCCCACAAACACACTTTTTTAACCCGAGCTTAGCCTGGTTGCCTTTACTTTCGCACAATTCCCTAGAGCAATGCAACAAATCTCGGCCGCCCCGGCTACGGAGATAATCAAATCGAGAAGGATAAAGTATAATTTATGATTCCCGATGGGAACGAACTGGAGCTGTTGGGATCTAACTCATTTATCTGAGATACGTTTTGTTTTTCCTAACGGAAGATAATTTTACTTTACGCCCTGGTTCGTTTTGCCAGCGGGTACCTGTTTGTTAGTGCAAGATTATTAAGATTTTTCGCTTTCTTTAGTTTGTTTTTAGTATCGATGGTAAATCTAGTTGGATTGTTTTGATGTACGCATACGAAATATTAAATGGTTTGAAACTTTTCCTACCTTTAAACTTCACTAACGCCTGAAGGTATGCAATCTGGTTGTTCGTTCACGTTTAAGCATTATGCGCACATGAAGGTATGCAATTAAACTTTACGTTCTTTTTTAAGCATTTTTAATTATATTTTTTTTACCATCAAATCCCCTAATATGCAATTTTTTTTAATCGGTAGTAACGGTAGTTGCTAGTTTTTATATTTGCCAGAAATGTGGTTTTTAAAATGAGTTTTTCTTTATTTTGTTTTTGAAAACGACTAGTAAATTTCTAGTAATATAAAGGAATATCTTTAAGTTTCGAAAATAATAGTATAACTATCGAACAAAACAGTAACTTGTAAAACTTCGCATGGCAAAAAACAGACAAAAAACATTGCAAAAAAATATTCTTAGACAAAACAAAACAAAAAAATAAGCGTAACAAAACAAATTATAAACATGGAAAGTAATGGTACCACCAAGTACACTTTGAATTGATTATGCTCATCTACAAATTAAACTTGCGGCTTAACTAGATTTCACATCTTTCCACCACAAACGGATCAAACCCTGTACTGTACTAGGTCTCCTAGTACATAAATCGATTCAACACATGCCAGCACGCGATTACCATCTCTTCAGTCACTCGGTACGGTAATTGGAAAG
>KB671842.1:0-102122 GCA_000349105.1 Anopheles epiroticus | reverse complement strand
TATAGATATATTCAATTCTTATACTTATATTCAATTCAGATACCACCATAGTCTTTGATAGTTGTAAGGTGATCGTTATTAAATTAATGTAATTTCAATTAAGGGTGCCAATTAAATTAATTATTTTACCAGTGATTTTCTTCACCACAGTAGTCTTAATCAACACAATAAAAGCTTCAGTTATCTGTAACGAATTAATTTTCTTATGAAAAGGAAAACCGAGTTTAACTACAAATAGATTGTTCGGTTCTCACACTTACTAAATTCAGTCTGAAGTTGTGCCTCCGACGGTGTTTCTAAATAAAAAGGATAAACTCGTCTCATTCACTTATTATAATTAAAAATTAGTTAAAACTTCTATACAAATAAACAACGTGAAAGGGACACAATATCACGTTTATTGAATCTATCCTTCATTTGTCCATTTGTCCATTTGATGCATTTGTCCGATATCTCATACTCATTGCTGACCTTTTCACAACGTGTTTCTAAAATAACTATTTCGAATTTTCATGTTGAAGTTGAATAAACACTACCTTTAAAAAACCACAAACTACTTCACAATTTAATAAAGGAACAATGAAATACATAGCGCGGTACTTTGGCTTGCTACTGGTCCGTGAAACATGCCATACGATACGGCTTTTATCAAACTAATAGCGATTGCTACATACATCCCACAGAAAAAGAAATCCCCGGAAGTTAAACGAGCTGTACAACAATGGATGCTCTCCAAACGACAAGTAGCAAGCGATTTTAAGTGTCAACTGTGACAGGATGATTTATTTCACTACGAACACACAACACATACGCACGGTTCGCATTTTCCACTGGCCTTCAGTACGGCGCAAAGCTTTCGGCGGATTTGAATGCAGTCATTAATCTAAATATTTATTACATCAAAATTGACATTTGTCCATGAATAGGCACGGGCTTCGGTTCCGTTGACAGCGCTTTTCAAACCCCATTCAAGCCCGTATCCTTTCCCGCAGTGCGGTTTAGGCGTGTTCTTGCTTTTCTGCAAACGATACTCACAATGAACAAGAAAAAAAGCTCGCTCCCCTTTGAAAGACTCCCATTATTCTACTCGCCATCGATCTGTGCCTCTGTGAGCGTTCCTTCCCCATCGAGTGTACTGTACACAGCGAAACGGGCCGCTCACATTCAATTGAGCCAGCGATCTCGGGCAGCGATAAAAACGTGAAAAGAATCACCGCTCACCGTTGTGCACTATGTTGCACCTTGGGACACGCGGCAAGGATCAGGGCAGGGGTACGTTATGTTTTTTTTTGTTTTGTCCCCCTGTTTGGTCCTTGTCGTGTTTTTTTTCCATTTGCTTCCAGCTGCAATCATGTTTTGTTTGCTCAGAACTGTACACACTCACTCGGCAACGAGCAATCGCGATATTAGACTACACCGCGCTGACCTTGCACCGTCCGTCCGTGTGTGTGTGTGTCTGTGTGCGCGCTTTTCCACTTTTCCACCCTTAACGATATGCGCTTCCCAGCTGCGTGTGCGTCCCGAGTGCTGCCGACATACGCCCTTCAAGTTAGCGAGGTACGCGCAACGCGGTATGAATTCCATGATGGATGGTTTCCATTAGCTGTCGAGTGTCTAGTTTCTGGAGTGTCCTTTTTTTCTCTCCTATTTGCACTGCCAATTTTGCCTTTCTGTTTGGCCCCATTTTCTCCACTCATTTGTGCAACGCGAGCCCATAAAAACCGAACCTCCACCGCTTGGCACTGGGGCATAATGGAAAACTCGATGCCTTAATGCAACGGCGGGAGAAAAACAGAAAGAATTGCAAAACAGGCTTAAAACAAGACCTGTTTTTGCAACAGTAAGCAATTTACGAGTACTCTTTGCCTTTCGCGTTACAACGTCACGCATGAAGCAGCTGCTGCAAATGTTACCGGGATTGAGCCCTTGCAGCTGCATCATTCCGGACGATGAATGAGATGAAGTATGGATTTATGTTGCTCGAAATGCTGGAAACTACTGTTTGCTGGAAGCCAATACTTTTGACATTTGTTTTATGATGCACTTTGTGTAAGCTGATTATAGGCTTTTTAAATTAGGAGACAAAAATATTAAAATCCTTGTTAACAACAAAAAACTGTTAATTTTATATCGTTTTATGAAAATAATTCAGCATTATTAGCTTATGTAGAAAAATGATTTATTATTATCTTCACTACAACAAATATTGTTTTATTCCCTGTAAACGAAAGCTCTTCAAACAAATTGAATTATATTTTTTCCGTTTCCCTAGTCTAAAGCAAACTGTTGTAAACGCTCAACAGTGCCTTTGCAAGCGCTTAACCCTTCAGCTTTAACCAGTTGAAAGATTAATACCGAAAACAAAAGCCAACCATCCCATGCGTAACGATAGGCCGACTATTTCTTGCCATGCGACCGGAAACTTTCTCCTTTGTCGTACCGGAAAGAGAGCCATCGTGCAGCGTTCGCTCGCTCAATAGCCGAACACTAAATTGAGCAATAAAAATGGCAATTTTGAACCCCGTAAAGCGAAAGCCAGTTTCTCCGAGATGCGAGATGATCACGGTTCACTGTGATGGGCTCGGACCCTTTGGCAACACCATTACGACCGGTTCGGTTCTGGTTGAGGGTTGGGCAGATAAACATCATGTCCCGGTGCCCTGCGAGACGTGTTCGCATTGCGTGCTTAATGGTTAGAAAATAGTTTTACATTATCATGCCGGCCGGGCGAGCATCTGGAGTTTTGGATTTTTTAAACGACTGCCATTAAAAACCTAATGAGCTAACATTACATTCTGTTTATTTTGGACCCTTTGTGAGGTAAGGGTTGCTAGAAGGGGGATAAGTGTAATCGTTTTATTTATTTTGTACGTGCTAAAAGTCATCTTGTCTGAGCGGTGCCACTTGCCCAAAATGCAAAATAAATGAAAATCGTTTGCAGAATCGAAACAAAAATAGATCTGTTCGTTAGATTGTTTAGCGTAAAAACAAACAAAAGTTTAATTGTAACCTCACTTTAGACCCTATTTCCCAAGTAGAGGTAGTAAAATAATGCTGAAAAGCTTTACCACCAGTTTTTCTTCTCCCAGCAGTGCGCCTAAAAGTATGCAAATTATCTTTTTCAGTTATATATAGTGCATGTGAGTTCATGAGCAAGTGAGAAAGTTCATTTCTGAAGCGTCCTTAAAACAGATTTTGTGATACTTTCTATGCATTGCTTTAGTAATCTTTTGCTGTAAACAATCAGACACTAAACATGAAAACACATTTTGCAAACATTTAGGCGCACGATGAAAACCGTCCAGGGGAGCTAAAGTAAATTTGGCCAACGGAATAACTTTACTTTTCCTTTCCTTTTTTCACAATCCTTCACTCAAAACACAGTGCAAATAGCGGGAGCCACAAAATGTCTACACTTTAGCGACGGGAAGGTTGACCGCATTCGTTAACCCCGTCCTAACCGGTGCCCACTAATTTGATATGAAACATGAACGACAACCGTGCCGGGTAAAGCCGGCCCGTGTTCCATGCTTCGTCCGGTTTAGGTTGTGTTTGTGAGCGGGTTTTCCGCATTTTCCTCCGTCCTCCGTTCGCTTCCTCGGTGAATCGGCTACCTGTAGTTTATTAGTTTTTGCATAAATAGCTTTATTCTTTGCTGCATCCCGGAACGTTCCCGCAAACTGCACCGGCAACGGTCACATGACATGCATCGTCAACCGGTCCCGTACGGTGCCGGGATTCTGGTAGCCGGCTGGTCGTTGCTGCCAAGTTCTGCTGTGTGCAGGCTGTTTCTGTGCTTCTATTCTGTTTAGCCCATCTATCTCATGCGCTTCTGTTTGAAGGGTAAACGTTAAAACATTGCAACTAGGTTTAGGTTTACCTTTTTTTCCACCGCTTCCCAACCGTACCAAGAGTGAAGGATAAAGTTTTCCGGTATTTGTCTACGTCAATCTGATGAGTGATGAATGTGATCATGATACTGAAGCATGATGAGAAAAAAAAAGTTTAACATTGTCACTTTAGCTGTGAGCTAGAAAGTGTAGTTTTTTTCTGGGTGAAGGGTGAAGTGGAGCTGTTTTAAAGTAGTTTGACGGTTTTGGCAAATAAATCGTAGCAATTTGGAAGTTGACGATATGATATGATTTGCGGTTTCTATTCTATTTAAAATGATCTATTCAAAGCCTTACTTGGCATGTCATCAGTTAAAGTTGTTTTACGCCATTTAAATGAGAAATTGGCAACATTAAACGCGGCTATCTAGAGCGATAAATTTTCTGTGTTAAGCCATCACAATCTCATCATCATGCCCTCCATTAGACTGTGCTTGAGCGCTCCCACTTCGCCGACTAATCCACCATGATATCTGTACAACTATTCATTTAAATCAAAAAGCGATTAAATTGCTGTTTAATCTAGCTGTATCATGTACCGTGCCGTACGCTTGTGCCATCCCTCAGCACCGTAAAGTAGGACATCAGCCTGACCAGTCCAATCGTTCGTTGAATAATATATTCTTGGCTTGCAGCCATATCTCTGACTGCCCGCCGTTGCTTGTGATTGCAACATTTACTACCGGTAGATGTATTGAATTAAGCCTTAATTGGAATCGTAATTTACGACGCAGCAGCTGAAGCCTCAGTGTTGCCTGCCCTGTGCCGTCTTTTGTGCCATTCAAGACGGCGTGTCCCGTACGGACATGGGCAAAGCGGAGGTCCTTTCGCACTGTGCCTGACGATCAGCACTGCAGGACGATGTGATTATGAATGATTTACCGCAAGGAATGTCTGTAATTTGCTAGCCGGATTGTGGTTTAGAGCGGTTAGAATTGTAACCGGAGGAATGGTGCTGTTGTTTTGCTGTATTGCTAGATATATTTATGATAGTTTGCAACTATTTTAATAAACATGTAATAACGATAGTTTTCTATTTTTCTTTTCATTTCAGGAATTCTGCAATATTCGTACTGGATGGAAGGAGTGGCGATGCTCTGGTTTGATTTGTGAGCAAAAGTGGCTTAAATTGTACCGTTGGCAAATTGTCCTAAAATATTATATTTTTTAAGTATTAAATCACCCACGTAGCATTTGTGCGAAAATTATTTTCAAATTTGTGTGACTTTAAAAGATTTTTGAGGGAAAAAGAAAATTTCCATTCATCCAACTGAACTTTCGATTCGAATACAAAAATGAGTTAGCAGACAGCTAGCAGAGACAATTATTTCACTCTCTTCGCATGTATAACTTCCTTATAATTACATTTACAATTTATTTATGCAATTTATTTCTATTGACTACTCCAATATTTTAACCAAAGATGATGGTTTCTCTCTTGACCAAATCATAGTGGTAACATATCTCTGAAGATGATTCAAAAGCATATCATGGAAGAAAGCAGTTTATATTAATCTAAAATTATTCCACCGACGGTGTTTGCTTCTCTCGAAACAAAATAAGTTATTAAAAATTGAAACTCACTTTTCGTTTTGTGGGAAATTACCCACAACAATAAACGTTTTGTGGGTGCCTCACCAAACACAAAAGCGACTATTTTGCAACACAAAAGGCACACACAGACACGCTGGAAAAGGGAACCCATAACTCAAGCTGCTCTGTTTATCTTACACCGCTGGCTAATGTCATGCTTTCGTTCGAGCATCTTGAACCTTCTTTCTTTGTTCTTTTTGGGATCGGGCAAAAGTAAAAACTGGGTCTGGAACGGGCGCATGGAAATCAATATCCATGACAGCAGAACTTTATGGTGTGCTCTTTTGCTATCCTTCTCGTTTGCCAGGGCAGCTGGAAGTTCGTAACGGTTGCCGGCCCGTGACGCAAAAGCTCGCGCCTGAAACGGAAATGTTGAAATAAAGATAACCAAATCACAAACAGTTTGAAAACAGTTCGAAGGAAGGAAGCAGCAGCAGCAGCAGCAGCGAAGGGCTTTCTTCAGTTCGAGTTCCGTCAACGCGCTGTATGGTGCAGCGGCCCTGCAAAACAGACACCGCGCGAACGGCGAAAAGCGAAAAGTTTACACTAATATTTGGCCTGCATCGAACACAAGCGCACGTGCGGGAGAGAGCCGTTGAGAGAGGGGGTTTGGTTGATTTGTAAAAAAAAAGCTGTAAAGCTTGTCCTGCTGAGGCGACCTTTGCCCACAACCGTCGTTTCGTCTTGAGCGAGTCACGTCCCGGGCAGACTTTTCGGTCGCATCATACTCACCCTGGGCCAAACATCACGTCAGCGAAACTGCCCGCACGTCGAACGCCACACGGATAGCATTACACCGACGCCTACGGTAGAGGAAAGTCGAGAAAAAAGAGACGAGAGAAAAAAAAGGAACCGGTTTACCCACCTCCCCCCACAAAACGCCTCGCCAAAATGTCGTCCAGATCAAAGGAGAAGGTAACGGCCGCCATTAGGAAGTTCTTCAAAAGCTCGGAAAGCAAAAGCAAGGAAAGTAAAGACAAGGACGGTAATGGCACCCACACGGCCGCCCCGGCGGAAAGTGCCGATCCGAACCATCTGCCCCTAGCCCACCATCAGCATCACCATCCGCACCATCCGTCCGTTGCGTCTGTGGCTCATCCGGCCGGGCCGGGCGCGAGCGGTGGCAGCAGTGGGTCGGGCGGAAACATGGGGGCAGGGGCGGTTAGTGGGGCGAACGGTGCCGGTGGCCCGGTGTCGAATGGCAACAGTGGCAACAGTAATAGTAGCAGCAACAGTAAAGCCACCACCGACAGCCCCATGCGGCGATTACGATGGTGAGTTGTTGGCTTAAGGACGTTCGTATTATGTTTCAGCTGTTTGGTTTGGGCGTACGAGTCTGTTGGTTTTGTTTTTCATTTTACGAGCCTAGGTTTGCTTAAGTTATTTGAGGATGGTAAATGGAAGAGCTAGCGCCAGTTTTATTTTTTTATTTTTTTATTTTCGTTTGAGAAAATCCTGACTGGCAATGCATCGAGTTAAGTCGATTGAAAGTCTAATGCACCGACACACGTTTTACCACCAGTTTTAATGTTTGTTAAGCTGCTTGAGGATCAAATTCGAAGCTAGTACGTTTTTAGGATTTAAGAAAAATACTTGTTATCAATGCAAGTGATGAAACTTACACTCTAACTGTTAATATCCATTTACAATTTGATCTTACAAATATTTAGTTTGTTTGTTATTTTTTATAACTCTGTGCTACTTATTAAATTTAAAATAAAAAAAAAAACACATGAATGATGATTTTATAATTTATGCTGCTAGACAAATACACTGGATTGCATTAAGGCGCAGTAAAGCAGTAAATTGGTTCATTTGTACAGCATAAATTCTTCCTTTTATTCTGCTTTGGTTTATCTAGTTATTTGTTTTTTAATTAAATTAAACTACTGAAGGATTTTCCAATTACCCTACAAAACCCGTTAAGTCCTTTACCATTTTAATGCCTGCTTATTACACTAATGGATAGAATGACATGTTTAAAACTTTTTTTTTCTCCTTAACAACAAAGGACCATGGAATTGTTCTAGAGTGAGAATACGAGAATTACCTTGCAATGTAACCTTCAACTAGAAATGTAAATGAATGTAAAATACGCTCAGCAAGGTTTTAAACATTTTAAATTGTAAATGTTGAAACATGGAATAAAAATATGTAACTGTTGTTTGAGCATTTGAAACATAACCTTCAAATATTTTGTACCTTTTAATTGAAGGTTGAAGCATTGTTTATTTAGGAATTAATAAGATAAAATAGTCGAAGAAGAAGAAGATAAAATAGTCGATGAAACAGGACATTTAAAAAAATGTTCAATTTTCATGTTCAGGTCCAATGTTTTGCATACTTCCTGGCGTTTAGGGGTTCGTCAAGTTCATTTGTTTCATTTGTCGTTTGTAGTGTTCGGTTTTCAATTAAATTGGAAGGAAAAAGATCTTCTAGACTTTCTTCTTAATTCTACCTTTTAATTGTTTTCTTTTTAAGTATTTTTGTATATATATATATATATTTTATATATTTTTTTTTTAATTTTTCCAGTGTCGTTGCTCCAACCACCACCACCATGGTGCACGTTCCTGCCTCGAAACCGCTCGACACCACCATCCGGTCGAGGCGGCTAATGAAGGAGCTGAAGGAAATTGAACGGTTACAGCACTCCCGTACGGATCCATGCTTCACGGTAAGCACTCCAGATCAATGTTTCCCATTCGCCATTCTCTATTCGAGCTCGATTTGCTTTTCCCTCATCTTCCTCGCAGGTCGAGCTGATTAACGATAATCTGTACGAGTGGCACGCCCGACTGTTCCGGATCGATCCCGACTCGCCGCTGGCCGAAGATTTGGTCGAGCTGAACATACCCTTCATCCTGCTGCACCTGGTGTTCCCGGAGAACTTCCCGTTTGCGCCACCGTTTATGCGCGTCGTGGAGCCGCGGATCGAGAAGGGTTTCGTGATGGAGGGCGGTGCCATCTGTATGGAGCTGCTGACGCCACGCGGCTGGGCCAGTGCCTACACGGTCGAGGCCATACTGATGCAGTTTGCGGCGAGTCTGGTGAAGGGGCAGGGCCGCGTGTCGCGGAAGCCAAAGTCAGCGAAGGATTTTAGCCGGTAAGTGGCGTTTGGTGGCGTTTTACTGAGCTACAATAAAAGCCGTTGGAAAACAAGCTTAGTGTTGTTTTTTAAGCCCAATATCCCTTGCAAAATTCAATCAATAGCTGTGCAACACCTGAACACTCATCTACGGCTTTCTTTCCACTCCTTTCGTCCATACAGACGGTCCGCAGAGGAAGCATTCCGGTCGCTGGTGAAAACGCACGAAAAGTATGGCTGGGTGACGCCCGCTCTAAACGATGGTTAGAGCACTAAGCTTTAGTATTTACCCCTTTGTTTAGTCTCTCAAGAAAAACGAACACATTAAGGGTAACCGTGGTAGGTGTTGTGATTATTACATTCATTTTCCCTGTCATAAACGTCACGTTTACTATCTAATCGAATGCGCCATATGTTTAGTATGTTTTCGACTTTGCAAATCAAAGCTTCATAAGAATTTCCTCACACCGCTATCAAATGTGCTATCGAACTGATCTCACGTAGTTCAGCAAATCCTCTCCACACGTCATTCTACACTCTCCGCAAAGAGAAACTGCATGAAAGTGAAATGGAATAAATCATTCCATGTCGAAGTATCAGAAGAAAAGAACATAGTTTCCGGTGATATTTTTTGTACACTACAGTGTCCCAACTATTCTAGTAGCGTAAAGTAAAACAAGACAAAACTATACTAAAGTTAAGTTTCCAGAGCTTTGATCGTTCGGTGCGGAAGAATTCAACGTCCCTAAAAACTTCATCAAACAAAAACCAAACACACAAAATCCAGCCGTTCCCTCCCTAAGCAATGTACAAACGCACGACACTAGTAGAGCGCAAAAATACAAAACATCAGATAAATAGTACGAAAATCAGATAGGAATAAAATGAAATGTATTTATATGTGTAGGTCGGATGGTGCGTACCAAGAACAGTAAACCAACGAGAAATTGAAAGTAGTCAATGTGGAGGAGTCAAAAGTAGTTGAGAAACCGGTTCATGTGTCGAACGAATGCCAACCGTCGATTGCATTGTGGAGAGTTTGTGTTTTTTTCTTCTTTGTGACAGAAGGTGTTACAAATCTATGATCTTAACAATAGTTGGAAGACAAAAAGCAGCAAACGAACCAACTAACCAACCAACCGTGTGCTCAAACTATATTATACATATGCAGATAACAGTGGATCATTTGGTTTTTCTGGCAAGGAAAGGCTCCTTACTCGCTTGTGATTAAAGTACCGCGTGTTATGGCTGGCAGACGTTAGCAGAAAAGTGTTTAAAACAGAAAGAAAACAAAAAAACAAATATAATGTGGCTTTGTTTATGAAATTGTTCGTCACCGCGTAAAAGGGTAAAAGATTTTTGTAAGTAAAAACCACATATTTTATGATAAGAGATGTATTCCAAACCAATCGAAAAGGAAACCCGTGTGAAGTTTTTTGTTGTTATCTTCACGAAAGAAACTATTATACAATATGTTTTTTATTCTTTTTCAACAGCCAATCATCGGTGCATTTTAAGACGCTGTTTTCTTCCCAGCACACCAGCAAGTCTGCAACATTATTGCACACCACAAAATGTGCACACTTTCTCAGCACAGCACAGCTCCACCATGTCGAACGTAATAAGTTGTGAAGGAAGGATTACTCGTTGGATGGGAAAAAAGGAAATTTGCTGCACGTTCCACAACTCTTGCTTGTTTTCGCTTTCTTCCCCTTTTTGCAACCATCTTGCACCGTACCGTTCCGTCGTTGAGAAATAATCTCCATCCGCGGCATATGGAGCACCGTTCAAGGGAACAGCGTACCCGAAGTGCAATAGATTTTTACAGCCCCATTTTCCCGTTACCGGTAGCCGGCACACACACACATTTCCGGTATGGGGTTTCTTTTTACACTGTCGGCACTCATTGCATTGTCACTGCCCCCCTACCCTTCGTTTCGCTACACCCCTCCCAAGACAGTCATATGTTACGAGCATAAATTTGTCTCCAACAATCTTGCTCCATACATCCACGCCAACGGGTTAGCAGCGAGAGGGTTGTTTTTTTCTTTTTACTCCCGTCCATTTTCTTCTCCCCCCACCGCACCCTTTCTCACGCTGTAACTCACAAGAGCTGTCCAATTTACCTATTTAGATACGGAACGTCAGCAGCATCGAACGAAACGCCCCACAATCCGACAAGCACGTCGGTAAATCCTGTTTTACAGTTGCTCACCGTCTCGCACTCTCCCTATCTCTCTCTCTCTTTATTCTGTGGATTTTTCTAACAGCTGCCAAACCACACACGATTCAATTGGCATAGTTTCCCACGAAATCTGACACACCTGCTCCAGGTGTGCGGGGAAATATATGCCTTCGGAAGGGATGTTACTGCATAATTCTCTTCATACGGCTGCCGGTGGCACATTAGGTGTGGCAGTTTCCCCCTTTTTTACCTAGGATTAAAATGGGGCTGCAATGTACGTGTGCATACTCGTCCTGTGCACCGTGATCATCTTTAATGAATGCCTAATTTTGTCGAATTACCGGTGTGCTTCCGGTAAAGGCTGGAGTGAGGAGTCCTGTTTTAAAAAAATGTTAGATTTATGGCTGTTTAATAAACCCTTAAAACCAGTTTTTCTTTGCTTTAAATGACTGTGAATAGAATACACGTTGAATAAAAAAACTGTTAAATAAATAGTAAATAAAAATTAATTTTTCAGGACCCACACATAGTTCAAGAGATGTTTTGCAATAGAGAAATTAGAGTAGACGTATTACACAAGCGAAATTTAGGGAAAATATTAATGATAATGTTTAATTATTGAGTTAGAACATGAATATCATCATGAACGTACTTAATTCTATGGAACAGAAAAGAAAAATTGTATCGGCGGTCTAGTGGTAACGGCATAGGCCTGTCAAAAGGCCATTTTTTTTATGGCTGCTCAAAATACTTCAGTACATTCAATTCAGTACAATACAGAGTACATAGGTGCGCTTTACAATTTCACAGCAAGTTATAAAAAGGATGTTTGTGGTATAGGATGCTTTTTTTAAATAATCAACATGTAAAACAATGGCAGCCGTCCAGCAGTAATGGTGTAAATCTTAATCAACAAATGATGCTTGTTCCTCATTTAGAGCAGAATAAGAAAAACACCTTCCTGTTTTAAAAAAATGTTAGATTTATGGCTGTTTAATAAACCCTTAAAACCAGTTTTTCTTTGCTTTAAATGACTGTGAATAGAAACACGTTGAATAAAAAAACTGTTAAATAAATAGTAAATAAAAATTAATTTTTCAGGACCCACACATAGTTCAAGAGATGTTTTGCAATAGAGAAATTAGAGTAGACGTATTACACAAGCGAAATAGGGAAAATATTAATGATAATGTTTAATTATTGAGTTAGAACATGAATATCATCATGAACGTACTTAATTCTATGGAACAGAAAAGAAAAATTGTATCGGCGGTCTAGTGGTAACGGCATAGGCCTGTCAAAAGGCCCGTCGCCCAGTTCATTCAGTTTTGATTGTTGTTTTTTTTGCCTCGTTTTCATTATCATATTAATGGATTAGAATATTAGTGTATTGTTAAATTACTTTGGAGATTCCATGCGTATCTGTATAATTCATGCTGAGGTTCCTTCCTATTTTCATACATTCATTTTCAAAGTACTATTTCTGGGAAATTTGAAAATTTATTAAATCATACTGTGCAGTGTTTTTAAAATTTTGAAGCTGGAGCTTACTGTATCCCCTAATGGTCTCTTTATATCAATCCAGTCCATTTCACAACACCCACCATGAGTCTGAGTAATGCTAAGCTTTTAAATTATTGTTACTTACTTCCTATTATCACACCTTTTTTTCAGCGCCACCCAACGCACAAGGTCGTGTTTCTTTGAACTGCATCGTTTGAGGCACGCCACCGCTCCAAACCCGCTAATATTTTATAAGCTGCTCATGAAAACAAACGGTACTGGACTCATGCCACACACTTGCATCCTTATAGTTGCAGCGCAAAGCTGCATCAAGAATGCAACAACAAAAAAAAGAGAATGAAAACACTCGCCGTGCTCGGTTGCTTGCATAAATCATTCCATGTGCTTCCCGCTTTCCGATGTGCGCTCGCGTGAAGTTCATCGTTTGCAAAATTAAATAAAAAAAGCCTTGGTCGTACCAAAAACATCCAATTAGATGTAATCAGCCTCATGGTACTAGCACGCAAGCTGGAACTTTGTGTGTGTTTTTTTGCTTGCTTGCTTGTCCGCTCTGTGCATTCCAGAAACAAATCACAATGCCAAAGGTCGGAAGGTTTCGAAGAAAAAGCTTACCCTGCCGACCATTATGAGTTTCCTAGGCCCCGTCCCAGGAAGCTAGGTGTTCTTTGCAACCGGAAAAGTATGTAAGCGCAAACCTGTTGCTACGTGTGTGGGGGGGGGGGGGGGGGCAGGTGGGGTTCGAAAAGTGGAAAAGCTTATGCCGAAAGTTTTCCGGTGCTGGTGTTGCGAGGCGCACGCCTTTTTTCCAAGGAGCGGCACCGTTCGGAATGCAGTCTGCATAACACAGATGGAGCTTAAGCGGTGCTTGATGGTAATGAATTGGTTAATTGTAGAGTAATTTGTTATTTCATGCGCAGCACTGTGTTGTGTTGTGTTTCATTTGCAGTGCAATTGATTGCGTCAAGTGGCCGCTTAATGGACGTCAGTAGGGTTTAGGACGATTAAAATTTTAAGAGTGCTTTTAATATCCAAGGTATTCGTATGATTTAGGCTTAATGACTATTTTACATAAGGAATAATTTACTAAAGTTGTGTGATGGGCAACAGTAAGCATAAATTGAAATTTATTTTACCGATGTGTTTAAATTTTTCCATGGTGGTTATGATTCGTTAGGGTAATTTTGGTCCACACTAGCTCCGCCTGGTGACTGATAGTGAAAGCTGCAGGGAACGATATTTTCTCGCATGTTCAAAAAACTTAATATTTTACTCATTTTGAATACCTCTTTGCATTGTAAAAAAAATGTAAATTATTCTACCTTTTTGTTCTTTTCCTATTATTGAATGTCTTTTCCTGGGGCAGTTCAAATAGAAACCAAGGAAAAATCGACCATTTTAAGGAGTGATTACAGCGTAGAAAGTTACATGAGTTCACTAGCAGCCTCCAGGGGGTGCTGGAGTAGATCTACATTAAGCTAGAAAATTATGATTTGTATACCATCGGCTTTAATAAATCGTTTAACATTAATTTGTATTATTAATTCTCAAAGGCTTTCCCAATGATTTGCCCAATCCTTCATTTATATCCTATTGCCACCCAATCCCAATGAGTTTGATAAATTTCATCTTTACATTCCCTTCGGTTGAGTTAAAAGCAAAACTCATAAAACAACAAAATTCAGCCACTTCGAAAGCTCATTTATTATTTCAAAACACATATCCCTCACGCTCGTTTCTGAAAAACCATCTTAAAATTCATTGTTTTGCATCCCAAAAGTAATCACCTGCAAAACTGCTTTGGCAAAAATGTTAAAAAACTAATAATGACATCCTTTTTCACGGGTTTGGCACAGTTTCGGCTGATGGGACACGATCCTCCTTCATGGTTTGCTACATTACCCTCCCATAAATAATGAAATTGGATGACGGCTTTTTTTTACCATTCCTTCATTTTCCTCCTTCTCGGCTGACCAATTTGCGCTTTCCGTTTTTGGAAATGGCTTTCCTTCTTGCGCAGTTTGTTCGATGGGAAGTATTTACATTTTCTATTTTTATTTGGCACCCCACCATCTTGCATTAACTCACTGGAAGATTAATTACTTTTTCGCTGGGGTCGGTACGCGTAAGCTTGGGAGTTTTAAATTTTTTTACAACCAACCGGAGATTCTTTTCTACCAAATTTTACCTTTCCATGCCTTCGTTTTTATGTTTTTGTTCGTTTGTTCACCTTATTACACAAAGCCGCTGAGTGTATTCTTTTGCACCGTTTCACACTCACCCGGACCGAGCTAAACGGACCCATTGCCCATCCTTCCAACCCGGCAGTGGGAGAGAATGTGCTGGGAAGCTAAATGCTTTCTGTCGTTTAGCCGTGAAAACTGTGTGGCTCGTTTTAAGCTATGGTGTTCAGCTATGTTTTTTTTTTGCTTCCCTTTACGCGAGGGAATAGTCATTAGCGTTGCGGTGCTTTAATTAGCGACAGGTGATCCAGTGCTTTCGGGAAAGGTAAGCATTTTTGAGCCACGTGCAACCATTTTACGGTATGTGGGACGTTGGATGACTATATTCTCGCTGCTAAACGGCGTAAAGCACTAATGAAAGCAGACTTAGGAAATTATTGCTCCCAGTTTTTTTTTTGTAATCTTTGTGCCAATGAGAGAATATTTTGTGAAAATAGCATTTGATAAATCCACCAAGAGGAGGACATCGGTTGCCAAAGGTTTTGTAACCTTGATGTTCTGTAAACGAGCTTGTGAATTTATTTTGAAACATGATTTATGATATCCACTAGCTAATAGAGAATTTATTTTTGATAATATATATGTAAATATTGAAGACAATAAATACTGTGTTAATTTATTAGAAGCAATGATGAGCAACTCCTTCCGTTCCTATTTCATAAATTCCTGTTAGGGATTGATCAATCATAAGCTCAAATAAAACCATTTACAAGTACAAAAGAGGTATCCTTATTTGAGGGTTGAATCAACGTTTTTCTCTTTCAATTATTACATACAAAAATGGTATTATTTTGAATTAATTTAACATTTTTAATGTATATGAATAAATTCAATAATTTTAAAAATCATTCAGAAATCCACCATGATTTCTGAGTGCCAGGAAATGGTGTCAAATTCCTAGCTTATTGAAAGCTTTGCCTTACTGTTAGCTTAATACATTTGTATCATATATTGTAACAAGTACTAGTAACAATAGCACTAGAATAAGCAACCACAAAAATGCTGAACATTACTATTTTTAACTTTAAATTCTAACCAATTGCTCACACAGAGATCTGACAGCATTCCTTTTTTTAACGTTCTGCAATTCAGCTTCACAATTATGAAATGTTGAAATAAAATTTTGTGCACCATATCATTCCGATAGAAATGCCAATACGCAAAACAATATGCCCAGTAGCAGGGATGAAAAAACCCTTATTTTTTTCTTTCAATCAAAACAGCTCCATTTTGCACAACAGCAGCCGGTAATGGTGTATCATTTTGTGCTGCCGTTCCTTATACGGTCCCGTGTTCAATTTTCCCACTTTCATGCATTTATCGAAAACAAAAAGCATTTTTTTCCGATATGCATCCCTCGATCCACATGCACATGCATTTTCACGCTGTATCTTTGCTGCACTTTGGCGGACTGACGTTGACATTTATGAACGTTTTTATTTGCAAATATTTCGAAGAATTTCATCCTCTTTTATTTCCCCTTCTGCCTGCACGGTGAGAGTGCATCACATATTAAAGTGGAAACGCGCTGTCACTGGCTTGTGGCCATTTCGTGTGCATTTGAGCGGTTCAATTTCCACCACCACCACCACCCACGAACTGTCACTTTGATCGCACGGTAGTGATACTTTGATGTTATATACAGCCAATGAAGCGCTCGACAGATTTATCAAATGGCCACAAAAGGATTCATCCACCGCGGGTAAGCATGGACAGCAAAGTGACGGACGGCAGACGAGCTTATCAGTCTGCTGGTTCAAAAAATAGTAATCATGATGTGTTATTTTTCGATTTCAATTTGAAGCTTATTTGTTCTTTTCCATATAAGAATAACCATGAGAAATCGTGAGTTTTTTTTTTTTATAAAATGGTCCGAAGAGGATTTTTATTTCACGATTGATATTTTAATAAATCTGTACTTATGTCTCGCATGCAATTCAAGTCCAACTTTCAATCTAAAATCCGTACATTCGACTTAGTATTTGAATTTATTTACGGAAAACTTAATATAACAAAATAATTGTCGCGCAAAACCACTTTCATGCTTTCATTAAATGACTGCTTAAAAAAGGCACATTACTCTCATCATTGGGCAATTCTGTGTGTGTATGTGAATAATGGGTTGAACGAAAATTAAAGCGAAAATATCGCATTCCTTTGCAGCACCGCGGAAATAACGGAAACAGATATCCACGCACCCATTCCCCGGCTTTGCCTTCTTTGGCTGGATTTATGAACCGTCAACTTGCGCTTGATAAATGGATCCATTTTCCTGAATGACTTTCGGGTATGATTATCGAAAATCCTTTCCAATTTCTGTCGGATCACATTTCCGCTTTGCTCAGTCGGGACGGATTCGCTTTTGTTTTGCTTCATTTCACGCGCGGAAAACTTCAAACTATGATCGATATTGGGTTTCATTAAGAAGACCGGGAAAAAGCTGATTTATTTTTTGTTTTTTGATAAGGCAGGTTTATGCAACAACTGCACTTTTTGTAGCCACTAAAATGCTTTAATGTTCGTTGTTTATTCTTTATTATGGTTAATAAAAGTTTTCGCAAAGCTTCATACATGCTTTCTAGTGCATCAATTACATGAGACTTCAAACAGTTCATCTTAGATAATCATATTACTGTCAGCTTAATTATTCAGCACAATTTGGTAACTTATCTACAAACATTCCCTCCCAAGCTGCACGCTCAACGTTATGCGCCGATTTGCCTTTACATACTTTAATATGGGGGAGAGCCTTTTCGCACCCTTCAAACGCAGCACGGTACAATAAAATTGCGATGAAATGTTAATATGCATGGCGGCGATGAAAACGTGCTTCGTTTAGCAAGAAGCTTGCCGCGTGGTCGCTATCTTTGCATCATTTTTCACTTATTACACAGACGCTGTCGGCTTAGGGAGAACAAGAAAGAGCAGCAGTAATTTATTTGGAAATCTTGTCAGCTCCCGTACGTTCTCGCGTCGGTTAGGCATGTAGTGGCGGTAGTTGTGTGTAAAATCAGAAATGTAATGTGCACATTAGCATATTTTCAAATAAATGACGCTGAGGAAAGCGACGAAAGAATACAGAAATTATTGTTGAGAAAGAAGTTTTGAATTCCGGTAAAAGGTTTTTTAAAACTTTTGAAATCTAAGGTAACGAATGTCGAACGTATCTGAATTGCGCAAGAACTGTTTTCCCCGAAACGTTTCTCGTGAATATAAAAAGTTGACTTTTGATAATGAATGGTAACATGGTTTGTTAGATTATTTCTGATAGTTGTAGCTAAAGCTTCGTTTTCATTATTTTTATTCGGTAGTAACGGCCACGCCGTATTGCTTGAAATTAAGGCTTTTAGTTGAACTAGATTTGTAATACATTTGATTTTCATTCTACCATGCCTAATGATCCCTAATGATAGCCGTTTGTCAATAAAGCTTTGACTGATAAAATTAATTTTGAAATTCAGTATTGTAAAGTTTAAAAACAGTACCCAAACTACAGCTTTTTTCTTAGCGTCCTAGTCAAAAAGTTATGCCATATAAAGTGGGTGAAAGTTACAATGAGAAAAATAATATTTGTTTTTATGAAATATTACAAATTATAAACTTGTGGCAAATTTTTGAGAAATTAAGATTTCTTAACACATTTTAAGCTAACGCAGACTGACAATATAAAGTTTTCCTAGTGCACACGGGATAACTATGGTATAACACAGCTTTCGACAGTTCATACAGTATTTTAATAAATATGGATAAGATTGAAAACATTTTTTCAATGAATTACTCTTCAGCACTTATCGTCAACTAGAGAGCGTAATAAAACCGTAGGTTTAATTTGAATATGAGAGAAAACCTTTCTGATGGAACAAAATTTTAAATGATCTACTCTGGAAAAAGCTGCTAAAGTCCGTAAGTCTGAGAGGCAAGAGTCAATCATTTCAAAAAGTAAAAAAACTTTTAAAGAATTATAAGTATTTGTTGCACTACATCGTACATCGTACAGTACATCGTTTGTATTGTGAATTAAAAGCTTTCTCGATAAACATTAATTTATAAACTTGAGGCAACCATCGATATCAGCCATTGACACCACTAAATCATTAATAATTCACCATAAAAATACGCCCGCTTCGGCAAACCACCAACCAGCCACTTATTGTGAACTGCCATGGGGACAGAGAGCGAGAGAAACCCATCAACGGCAGAAAATTAATCGACTTTTACAAATTACAAACTTCATCAGCAGAAGGAAATCAACAAATCTCGATCGGCCTATAAATTGCGACCCCAAAGGTCACCTTTGTCCTCCACCCACCCAACCCTTCGCACCCCTGCACCATTGACGAATGTCGAACGCCGACAAGATCCATTCGGTTGTGTTTCGGCGGTAAACGGCAACCACAAATTGTGGCCGACCAGCAATGGCATTAGCGACGCATTCGCACCCAAAAAAGGGACACAGGGCTCGGCTCACCCTGTTCCTGTTCCCGTTCCGGCGCTGATGACGGCGATGGTGGACATTATCGCTTTTCTAGCTTTTTTCTTTCGCTCGCCCGCCCGTCCGCGTTTGGGAAACACCACCATTTGTTTAATTTTCCGCTCGATTTGTACTCGTTTATCATCCGCCATAATACGTACGGACGGTGATTGAAACAAATGGACACATAAATATACACTCACACAAACACGTTACAAGGGGGTGTGGAGCACACTCACACACAGCGTTACCGATGGCACATAGAAAGAGTACACTTTCACTCCAGCAACCGAGGACGAGAACGACGACAGCGATGACGATACACACACACACATCCAACACCCACCCGAGAAAGGCACATAAATACAGGTTCAATTAATTTTCGCTTCTGTTTCACTTACCGACCTCGGGCGGGTGACTTTAGCGCTCTCCCTCCCTTGAGGAAGCCAGTGGAAAAACCAATATTTGATTACTTTCCATCTCTTGCGACAAACGATCGCTTCCGTTCGCCGGCTCAGCCCACCCCTCCCAAATACCTACTGTGCCAACCGTTCGTCCTTAATCGCTCGGAAGATGGCGTCACTCTGGCAACGATACGGCAGACACACTTCACAAACGCTGGTGCAAATACTGCTCCCCAGCCCGCCTGTCTAAACAAGCGCACGAACACAAACACCAGATTCGAACGCTCCGATACGTCTTCGTCCCTTTTCGGTGAGCGTTCCGGTATCGGGCTCGTAAATTACGATCATTAAAAATAAAGCACACATTTTGTGCAGCAAAACGGATGCGCCCAGTGGATCTCGATGCTGCATTACAGTGCTCTACGTCGAAAGCAAAACGAATCACTGTGCTCCCCCGTTTTCCACTGAGCCTACCACTCGTCACGCCACGACGCGCAATCGATCGATAATAATTACTGCGAGACAAATTACCACGAGTGACGAAGGAAAATCGCTTCACTCGTCATCGCCATCGCTTCATTCTCTTTTTGGGGTGCGCGTGCGTGTGTGCGTTAGACAGCGTGATTGTTTTCCCGCCACACGGAACGCTGGCGCCCGAGTGACCGCCGTCCAACGATGGGAAAACTTTGAAGCAGCACTTTAATCACGAATTCGGCATGATTCGGTTCGTTTTTCCTACCCACTTTCCGTGTTCTAAAAGGCTGAACGATTCACAGGACACAAGGAAAACAGTACAGCGGGACCGACGGTCGAAAAGCTTCGCAGGCACACACAACGACCACGAATGTTAATTAATGAACCCTTGAGGAAAGTTTGCTCTTTCCTGCTTGTTTGCTCCAATTGTTGAAAGTGCTCGGGAAAGTGGTGGGAAGCTCTCGGTGCGGAAAAGGCCGGCTGCTGGAGGAGAAAAAAATGAGGGAACAACACTCTCCGTGATTCCTTACCGCTTGCTCATAACTCTTCATCTTGATTAGTTGCTGTATAAAGTTAGCCTTCTGGATCAGGCGAGACGTTGAGACGGTACGGTGCACTATCCGTAGGAAGCTGTACTTGTGGTTGTTTCTAGGGATAGATAATGGCTTTAATTCCTACAATATTTTACAATCGATAAATCTCGATTGATAAGAACGGTCGTACGCTTAACTATTATGCTTGTTGTTTAATAAGTCAATTTTGCGCAGACTTCCTCACCTTCATTTAATATCCTTGCTTTTAAAAGGATTGTGACTTTGTGTGAAAAAACTTGATGATGTTTCCTCCGGAATTTAAAAGATAGCTAACACATTCATGAGCCATTTTAGAATGGTGACTGTAGTTAAAACCTGTTGACTATAGATGTATTTCAGTAACATTTTTGTTACCATTTTATAGCTTCAACAGCACGCATCAGTTTTTAACTCACAGTTACCATCTTTAGGCCTGTTGGAATTTTCTTTTGCTTCCTACTTGAGTTTAAAGCTCAAATTAAGTGTAAAAAACACTTTTTATTGTTTTAATTACATTCCAGACCATATTACTTAGCCGTTGACTTTTTACTTTGCCAATAAAAATTTTATTATTAAATTTCTAGATGTTTGTAATACAAACATTTGTAATAGAGGTGTTCGGGTCGAATCGCACCTACCGGGCTGGAGCCATCCGTAGGCGGCCTGGTATCGTTCGGGTCGACCCGTAAGCTGCAAGTAGGTTCAGTAGGTGCGCGATAAGCATAAGCGACTTCGACCCGTTGGAGTATTGAATTCGGGTCGACCCGCATGGTCAGTAGTTGAGCGGAAGCATAAGCGGAAGCATCGATACTCGCTGCACCAACGGGTCGAGCTATATTCCAATTCCGACCTAGCGCACCCACTGCACCCACGGGTCGGAATCGATTCCGATAAATTAGCACCCGACATGATTCCTGAAACCTTTTTTTTTTATTCGGTAGTAACGGCCAGGCCGTATTACTGAAAACCAATTTTAGCTATCATCGAACAACTAATTCATATTAATCAGCTACGCTTCTTTAAACAAACAATTGAATTTAAGAAATTGTTTAATCCGTAGTGACGGCTATGTTTTTGAAAGTTTTTCGTTTTTTGCAATAAAATGGAATTGGAACGAATGGAATTTTTTTACGTTGATTAAGTATCATTTTATTTACATCAAGAGCATTCGTTTCGGGTTTTTTCAATAATAAAAAAGGAACAGAATAATATAAGTCGAAGATTGGCCTTAAAAATGATGCTTTAAAGTCAAATGTTATTGCTCACTGTCGAAATATAGAAGCTTAAATTTGGTAAGCTCTGTCGAAAATCTATCATTCTGAAACAGTCACGTTTATCAGGGTCTTATTTTTATGGCAATATTTGAATCTAATTAAATGTTTACTGTTGTTTAGCAGCATACAACATCAAAAAATAGATTGCTAGAACAGTCTATAAAATACACAACAATGCATTGTATTTTCGTCGAAAATGGGCTGTATCATACTCTAGGGCTTACCTTCTAAGATAATGATATTTATTAAGGTTATAGCTCAGCTGCAAGAATAAAGCTCACGAGTTACTACTGTCAAGCAAATATTGTAATAATAACTGCCATTCTTGCAAGTAAACGCTACACTAATATATGTTCCCTGCACCAATGCTTCTCTCCAATCTTAGTTTCTCCAAAGCACATTTGTTGAATATCCTGTAATGTAACGGTTTTAGCCTGCATTTGTTCATGTAAAACAAATATAATGCACTGTAATTACTTCACTCCTTTTCGCCCATTTGAAATGCGATAAAACGTTTGCTATCTTCCTTCCCACGGTGTCGTTGCCACCTACAGTAAATATGACCCCGGCACGTTTGAAGCCGTCGTTGTCCTCCCCGATTCTCAATTAAATGAACCTGCATTTGCTACCACCCACTATCTTCGTACCATCGTACGCTCACACACACACAGAGTATTGTTTGATCTCAATTAGTGTGAGCTCGCACCGAAAACCCCCTAGTTCTAGCTTGTTCTAGCGCTGCCCCGAGAGTCGTCGTCTGACTTTGTCGATATGCCCTGCCCGGTGCGTTTGAAGCGTTTGGTCGGTGCGGTCAGGGCGGGAGTGCTATAATCCACCCAGGAAACGAGATGTGGCTACGGGATGCCATGGCCCGAGCTGAAACATTAACTCAGCAATAATTGCACGTTCGTTAGCAGGGTGCGGTTTGCCCGTGCGGTTAAGGAATCATCGCCTTCTCGTCCGTAACGCCCTGCCGGGGTGGACGATGAAGCTGCCCGGCGTTCGCCGGCTAACGGTGGCGGTTTGCCGGGCAGGGGCCACACACAAAAAGCTCATCTAAATTGAGATGGGTGACGTGCGATAAGATTAGCTGAAGGTACGAGAGAATTGCTCGGAAATGCTGTTTCGACCAGAAAAATGATTGTCATAAGCTCATTTGAATCAACGTAGTATGAATGAATTAATTGTTGTACTAGGGAGTAAGATGGAGCGAATATTTTTAAAGCTTCACTATTTAGCAACAGTTTAAGAAACTTTCTGAACATAAATGAAACTATAATACTCAAACATAAACTTGTTTGGTTTCCCAAAATTGTACCATAAAATCCTACACCACATAATTTACGGCTGAACAATTTTCGCCCATATACAACTCGTTCGAACGTACTTCAAAAACACAAAATCCAATACAAACACAGTTTCGGCACGTAGCGACATTTGTTTGATTTGCCATTCGCGGTTCCTCATCCGCAACAGCAGCGACACCGTCGTCTGTAACAGGCAAAAAGGGCAGCGAACCATTTGCTCCATCATTACCGGGTTGCCTGTGTCAGGTTTGCTAAACCACGGGAGAAGAAAGACAGGGAGGAAATGAGGCAAAAGAAGGTAAGCCTGTTTCGTTCCCGCATAGCCCGCACTAAAACATACGCACGCGATGGAAACCTTTCCTAGGGAGAGGGCCCAAGCAAGGGAAAATGTAAGCTTCGCCGTGGAATAATATTTGCCCAGCAGATCAAACGTGATTCCGCACGATTCTCCGCCAGCGCCAGAGCCGATGAGGACTGATGATGTCGTGTGAAGTGGTAGCTATGTCAGCAAGGCAAGGCTACCGCCTGCGTGGCTTTGGTATTGGCATTTGCGCGTAAAGTGGCAAAGTTAAGGGATTTCTTTTTTTCGTTCTTGAGGTCTTTCCGTTGGCTGCAGTGAGGTGGCCTTTGCGGTGAAGCCATGCTTTACAAGCCGATGGTGATGATGGTAAAAGGAAGTTACATTATTCATCGGTATCATTAGTGAATGTTTCAGATTGAGGTGTTAGAAATCGTGTGAAAAATCAGTAGCAAAATGTTTTCTCTCCTTTTAACCACTGCCATGTGGATGAGAACATTTTAAATCAAATTGCTTTATTCAAAGTTGAGCTTCAAATGTTGGGACGGGTTTTCATACGAATTTATCCAAATCCAAATAGGTAATTAAGCTTTCAAAAGAATTCTTTAAGCAAAATACCGATGCAATGCAAACAATTCTTCGTAGCTCGTAGCACTGCTTTCTCAATTTACAAACAATATCTGCCAAACGAACTATCAATCATCCTTCCTGCTTCGTCCTGTATCTCACTGCTAATCTTCCTCGTCCTTTGGTGACAGATTTCATTGGAAAACCATTAAATCCCTCACCATGGATACCTCCAGGCAACAAGTCTGAAAGCAACTCAAAATTTAATTGATAGCACTTCATCTGAATGCTAACGAAGGTGCTCCCTTGCCTTGTGCGTATGCTTTGAAACAACATCACCTCCAACATGCCTGTATAGCATCAGTGTATGTGCGCGTTGTCTCTATGTGAGAAGTGAAAGCCGGAAGAGATTAGCTGGAATATCAATCAAAGTTCTTATTAGCAACACCGGCACGTACGCTGGATTGAGTGTAAACGAGTGAAGATCAAGATTAAGTCGCTTACACTTCACTGGCGCTTACTCCATCGAAAGGTAAATAAACCAATTAAGGCTGTGAAAATCCGATGTAATTAACTTTCGTTCTTTTTTTTTTGCGAGGGGAGAAGGTAAGTTTATGCCATCCAGCATATTCACCATGCATGGGGAAGTAAATTGATAATGAGCATGAAGGGGAGTTCTTGACTTTTCTTTCCATAAAATGGTTTTAAGGTGAAAAATTGGTATTGGTTTTATGTTGAAAATTTCTTTAACTTTTTACAAATAAAAAGCAAAAGTGTACCTCGTAATGTTGAAATACCTTAATTTCACGAAAAATAATATAGCATGCTTTTAAAATCAAATATGTTATAGTACTGGATGATAACTTTTAGTACTTGATTTTAGTACTTGAATGAAGATTTTGAAAATTTACTCCTGTATAGATTAAAAAACCAAGGATATATTAGAAGTGATTTGTTAGCATAATTTTCATTTAATTGAGTACCATTAGGTTAGTAAAACCAATAATGAGTTGGTTCTACTTCGTTCAAAGCTAAAACACTTTTCAATTAAATTACCCAGAAAACATATACATCAGTTGTGATAACGATAAATCACGTAGACGACGTACTAGTTGTATACTTCGGTTACTTAACATGTGCATCAAAATTTGACAGCTTCCACCAACTGTTGATAGGAGGCGCTAGCGTAAATTACGATTATACTACCGTAACCGTAACTCATGACTTCTGGCTTCTAAACTTGATCAAATTGAAGAAGTTTTCTTTTGAAATGAATATTCTACGATAGGCCTCTTTCGATGCCTAACATGCTTCATTTCCTATATGTATCATACCTTCGTGCACAGGACTGACTCTCATGTTCTTACCGGCCATTTGTGGCTTAATTATCTGCAAAATATGTTTCGAGGTGCAGTGAAAAAAATACTTTCAATTTTTCAATTTAATTAAAAAAATCCTACTAAATTATAATACTTAATTACTTACTCAGCAATGGATCGCGTGAACGTAATGTTTAAAAATTTATTTTCCCGTTTTATATTTTTAAACGTCCTTTAGAAATTAATCATTTTCTGAAAAAAGAACTCGTTTCTTTTTTTTTTATTCTGTTAGTGACGGCCAGGCCGTATTGTGTGACTTAGTGTACCCGTCCATATCAAGATTGTAAATCCTGCGTATGGGGGGTGGTTGTGATTAAGTGTACCCATAGCAAGATAGTCACAATCCTGCGTATGGGAGGCCGGCAGTGGTCCGAATGAGATTCGAACCGGCGACGGGCCTTTTTGACAGCCCTACGCCGTTACCACTCGACCACCGAGCCGGCCCAACTCGTTTCTTTTAAAGACGAAGCTTTTTTTGAAACAAATAATTGTAATTCAATTATGTTACTTTATCGTTCTTTATCTACTTTACGTTTACGCTTTTTTTGAAACAAATAATTGTAATTCAATTATGTTACTTTATCTCAAAAAGCACCACAATTGTTTTCTTAAACACTGTCAAAATTGATAAACTAATTTGTTACGTCATTTTTATAAAACAATGTATGCTACGTATTCATTTTTTTCTTCTTTACTTTCCTTCATTCATTTTATTTCAATTTCCATGCAAAGACAAGTGTCAACCATCAGCTCTTCGCTTCATCCCTACCAAGCACGCAAAACATCCGCCCAGATGCGAAACGACATCTTTCCCGGTAGGTCACGCTGGAAGGCGTGAAGAATTTTTCCTACCGCAACGACAAACACTGATTGCCGTGGTTGTGTATTAACATATTTCCAGCCCAACGGCGCCACCATGACGTCAATCGTGTGTTACGTGTCCTATCCTGATCCTTAATTCACATCCCTCTTAAGCGGCTCGCGCGGCTTCAAAAACCGAAACATATAGCCTCTCAGCTCTTTCCTTCAACACCGCTGGCGATGTGTGCACATGTTTTTCTTCGATTTCACATTTGTCCCCATTCGCCCCAGCGGTGGGGCAAATTTGTATGCCGGGGCACGCACGCGAACACACCCACACAGAGGCACACGCACTCGCCGCAGAAGCAGGATGGCTTGATTTTCTCTCGAAAACTTTCTACCCCGTCGCTAAGCTGTCAATGTCAATAATTTCTTTCTCGGCTCGTTCGGATGAAAGGCAGAAGCGGCTGGCATGGCCGCCAGCTTTAAAGACGTCAATCCGGTGTAATTCGCAAGAAACCAAGGTTCACATTGATTTTTCCTGAGAAATCCTTTCCACCAGTCCGCCAACCGAAAGCGCCCGGTTAGGACAAGTTATTCAATTTCGGCTACGCACTCGATGGCATCGCATCAGCGAGCGCGTCTCCAGTTCCTGGAAGGGCGCACTGTTGACGTCGCACAAATATAACCGATCATTAGCAATCCTGATTCTCGGTGGAACAGAAATCGTTTGATATGTTCGCTTCTTTGCCTTTTGCGAAGATATGGCCGCAAGCGCGGCACTAGCACGGCACGGGTGCTTTTTGGTTTTCCTGTTGCCGCATATTGCGAAACAAAACTGCTTTGCGGCTTCTTCACTAGACGCTCTGTAGGCAGCAAAAACCAAAGAACACCAATTTTCCTCGTAAACACATCCCAAACTCCCAGAAGTGCGTTTCTCAGCCACAAAAAGAAGAAAGCAACAAATACTAGTTGGCAAGAAAAATAGAAACTAAATATACCGACCGATGGAGACGAGCCGGTCTAATGAAGGTTCGTTCCGACCAGACGCCCGTTAGCGGTGCGTCACACCATATGGGACACAGCCACTGGAGCGTTTCATTTCACGAAGGACCTTTGCAGGCCTTTGCAGGCCACGTGTGTACGTACGGGCATGTTTTATTAGCTTCGTCATTCGTATCAGCAGTGCCGGCCACTTTCTTGAGATCGTGCAGGGCATGTGGTGGTGGTGTCGCCAGTTTTATTTGCACAACCGACGGGCCGCCTCGTCGGACATCCGTCGACGACCGTGCGGCTTGTACCCGGCACCAGGCGCCTCCATGTGAAATCGCATCTGCAGTACGCGACCCTCATATGTCGGGCCGTGTGTAGTTTAACATTCACAGTCAACAGCGGTACGTAGTGCGCAACATATCCCAGACCCCGGCTCTGATAGCTTTCCGTTCCATTTCAGGGCCCAATTCCCACCGGATCGAGGGTATCGTAGAGAATGGCGCGATTTTTTTTTTGCTGAACGCCATTTGTCGAAAAGCCAGGTCAGAGTTTTTTTTTGTTCAGTGCTTTTTTCCTTTATTACTCTCGCAAGTCAACAAACGTGAGGTGAGGTATGTTTCCTTAGCACGATACGTTTGGCGAGCACATATGTTTATCTTTTCTCTGCAAGCTGGAACAATTGTTTTGTTTCGGTAGGGAAGCTGCTTGCGCTGTAGTTTAGTTTTGTTTACCTTATATGATGACAAAAAATAGTTTGACTGCTGTGAACGAATCCCTTTAAGCATCTGATAAAACATACATTTTTATTTTCAAATAATGTTAAAAATATTGCAGAAAATTGACAGTGGCAAGCATGTTTAAATTAGATCAAAGTTCGAATCGCTTTTGCTGCTTGGATTTTTTGTTTGAATAAGTTTGTTGCTACTTAGAGTTTTTCTTGTTGTATTATAACAAAAGTTGAGTAATTTTTTACAAGATGTTATAATTAACCTATAATTTTTCTTTAATGTTTACAAAAAGGCTTTAAATGAAACTAAATATATTTTGATAACCCCTCACAAACATATTTGTAACATTGAGATATGAAAACTGTTGTTTGTTTACTTGTGGTGGCTTAAGAATTTATTTGGTCCCTCCGTTGGCAACTCTATTCCTTCGTAAGCTGCTTAATTATCTCTTTCCTTGGTAAAAGTCATTTTTTACTTTCAACTAATTTGTTTTAAAGCCACTAAATATTCCAGAAACTTCTTCACTTGATCCCCTTTTAATGACTAGGCCTTCTTGCTTAATTATTTTTTCTTTTCTATTTGAATTAAAAGAATCCGGAGTATGGCTGATGCTTTTTAAATACATTTTATATAGAAAAGAATTGTAATCAGAAAACTTTGTTCAAGTAAAAACCTAACAAGAAAAAAATCTTTTCTATTTGAACAGATCCATAATATTTAAATAGAGCAGAGCGTCACGAAATGTTTTCCTAGGTCTTTCTGAAAGATTTTTAATTTTGGCATAGTGATAATTATTATCATATTAATGATGGGTCGCATGAATTTATGGTTTAGATAACTAATGTTGTAGATGTCAAATAGTTAATAAACTAATTAAAGCAAAATGCTCGACTACGTCAAATCAACCATCACAATTGGAATTCCATGCCAATCGACCACTTTAAAAGGGCAGAGCTTTCATGAGCCACCAACTACACTCACCCTCCCAAGTTTCACACATTTTCTATAAAACTATCTGTTTGTAATCGCCTCTACCTCACTGGGAGCACCACTCTGCTGATGAAACCACCAAAGGCAAAAGTTATATTAAAAGATGATTCAAGAAGGCAAGTTCTTGAAGCATCTTCACCACTCCTGTTTGTTCCTTAAAAAATGTACTGAAATATCCTTCCCACCAACAGCAAACCAAAACGCATTCCCAAGAGTTGCTGTTGATGGCTGACAACTTCACTCTGATTGTACGGTTGTTTCCACTTCTCGTAACCTTTATTTTACCGACTGAACCCTAAACTCTTAGCAACGAGCCTTAGACACACACACACATTGCGAAAGCGTGCACAAACCAGGGCACAGATAAATTCAAGACACGTTCCCCAAATAAATCACGTAGCACACGGTCTTAACCCAAGGGGGGACCCCCAAGAAGTCCCACAATGGTGGGAGGAAAAATTGAATGTGATAAAAAAAAACAATACAAATACACTGGCAAGGGATGGAATGACACCGTCGGGATAGCGCACTTCTCCATCAAATTGTCACCGGAGCGTCCGGATCGGGAGGCGAAGATCATGTGCGGTGCTGATGGATTGGCACCGGAATATAGACGTACACAGGCGCCTGGAGTACCGTACGGAACTGTGCTTCGCAGTCTGCGAGTTGAAAAGGGTCGCATTGTTTCGAATTTATTCCCGGGACTGACTGAGCGTCACTGCTAGACACACACACACAGCTCCGGTCGAGTGTCTTTTGATTAACTCTGTTCCAAGAAAATGGTGCAGCATTTCAAAGAGCCTTTGGTAAGGTTTGTTTGTACGTTTACTCTCTGTCGTATCGCGAATCTCTAACTAACCTAATTGAAACACTAACAATATGCGTTATTGGCAATGCGCCAGAGTTTAGTCTAGGAACAGAGCGCACAACAACACCGTGACACAAGTGTCACACGCTATGAAACACAACTCATTAATAAGCATGTTATGCATTGCAATTATTATAACGTTAGTTGGCGCTAATCATCGGATCAATCGAGAACCGTAACGTTTGTGTTTGGAGGTACGTTTCCATCTGCGTGTCCCACCATTTGTTACGCGACACCGTGCATCACGAACAGTCGGCGCAAAGGAACCGTCTGGGAGCTTTGGCAATCAAGGCAAGTTCGCGAACCCACGTCATTCCCAGGGCGTGGACTACATCCATTATTCAGCGTCAGAGTGCATCTCGGTCGACCGTGCCGAAGCGAACGAAGCACGGAGCAAGGGACGAACCATGAGCGTCTGCCATCGTGATGCAATGCAGTCTCGACGGCGGAACGACATCTTTATTGCCGTTTCTTCAGCATCAGCCATACCGTGGGCTGCATAAGTGACCTACATTTCAACGCAATTTCTAATGTAAGCAGTCATGGTTGTTTCCTCTCCACCGGGCATACAAACGGTATTGAAAGGCACAGGGAGCGCGGGTTTGGGGGGTTTAAAGTCTACGGGATAGGGGCTCGTGTTTTCCGATGCACGGATGTAGGGAATTGCTTTCAAAGAAATTGAAGTATGCAACAAATGTTCCGCAACTAGAGCACGAAGAAATGGGGCAGGAAATGGAATTAATAAACTTTGACAATGAGGTTGTTTGGCATTTTTCACGTTTTGTAACGTGCATCAGACTTCATCTAATTGTTGAAATAGCTCGAACAATAATAATATATGATTATTGTCACATCGTTAAAAAATTAAAACGAATGAATTAAAATATGACAAAAAATTGAGTTTAACTAATGTATACCAGAAAAAAAAAATTACATAAAATTGTTTCCAATTTGTGTGCAAGCTGTGAGTATTTAAACAACAATTGGTATTTTTTCTAAAACTAGCTTTTATCGTTGGAAAAACGGACGTCAGAAAATTATGTGCTTGAATAATTGAAATAAAGTTTTTCACAGTAAAGAAGTTAAACTAAAACTGATGGTTAAGTTGGTTTGCTGTTTTAATGGACTGACAGACTTCATAGAACAGCATTTAAAAATTATGATCAATTATGAAATTATGCTTAGTTTTAGTTTTTATCTCTATCCTCAACTTTAGAAAATATTTGCTTCAGGATTCACATTTTCTGTAGGCCTAAGTAGTAGAGTTTCAGCCCTTAAAGATACTTTGCAAGACCCAAGTAAAAACTAATTAAATTAAACACGAAGAGTTGTGAAAACTTACTTACATCTTAAGCATTGTCGCTGCACATAAGCTACACAGGTTGCTTTACACTAATTGAATGATAATCTTCTTGCTTCTTACCACCTAGCTCAATAACCTTTTCCCCAACTCAGTTACGCTCAGTTCGCTCGCCCTAACTAGCAACAAACTATCTTTAACAAAAAAGGCACACGTGCCACCTATTTTTGCGCACGGGAGCTCAGCGAACTTCTTAATCTTGGTTTATCGTGGATAATACAGCCACACTTAAACAGCGCATACGGAAAATAGAAGCAGCAGAGCAGGAACAAAGTTATTTTTTTCGCTAACGCTAGATAACGGTATTTATCTCCTTCCAGGTGGATTGTGGGCGTCGTCTGGATGCTTAATTAACGATTCGCATATCTTACTATTATCACGAAATGAGATCCATACCAAGATACTACGGCTTTCGAGAGCGTTTGTAGAACCTACGTTTGAATAAACAACATGTTCTGGCTGCAAGTGAAACTATAATTATCGTTTGATTGTCTGGCATGATAGCGTGGTGGTGTTGTTCTGCAGCGAAAGCGTTTGTGCTTTGTTGCACTTTGTAGTATGACAATCTTCCTTGTGCGTATAGAAATAAAATTAAATAAAATAAAAAAATTAAATAAAATAAAAGATTTAATTACAACAAGCACTCTGTCAACGAAGATCTTAAAGTTATTGTCCTTTTGATTTATTCCTCTTGTAATATTTAATGAAATAAAAACCAATTTTCCATTTATCATTGAATTTAATTAACAAACGCTTCCAAACATCAAACATCTTAATTCCCACCATCCTTTCAAACCATTAATTCTGTGCCCCAAATCCAATTAAGTTCTGACCGCAAAGGGCTCCCTTGACAAATGATTCGGTGAGCGTTTGAATCCAGCCAAACTGCTTCGGCTACCCCGAAAAGCTGCACCTTGTGTCACAACTTATAAGTGTTATCAAAACAGTCCACAACCACCGCAACACATTGTTGCCCTTCCGCTGGCCTTTCCACCCTTCCAAACTTCCGTGCGACGTGGTCAAAGATTGGGCAAAAGAAATTCGATGAAAAACTTTACAGCAGCCCGGGGAACAGTAGTGACACAGTGTTGTGACACATTTACCCCTAGCACATCGTCCCGAAAGCGTCACACACTATCCTTAGAACGTAGCCACCACCGGGCGGATGGAATGATGAATGGATAGCAATTTGTAGCTAAAACGAACCTCTTAATGATGGGTCATCCATCCGGGTGCCAAAGTGTGGCGGTGACTGGTCGAGATTTTTGTGGGTAAAGTTTTGTGTGCGTGAGTGTCCATCACTGTCCGGGAAAATATCGGAATGAAAAGGTGAGAATGGAAGAGAAAGGCCAGCAGCAAGATAGCCGGACGCTCAACCCCCGTTCCAGTGCCGTGTGAAACGTACCGGAGATTGTCCCGAAACGTGGCGGAAGAGGGCCTTTTTGCACATTCTTCGCGTGCCATAACGATCGGACTATTTTTATCACAAACATGCCCCACCATGGGATTTGGGCTTCGGGCGAGTTCCCAGCGCCCTGAACAAGAATTTAAAGCTCTCGCAGCAGGAAGTGGATGATGAATTCATAAATGCTACCATCCCAAACTTAAAGTACTCCATTATGAGCTTCAGTACATTATTATTTCTCATTAAAATCCTACAGCAGCTTGCGCGAATGAGCGTAAGATTTGTTCACATTAAAGACGCTTCCTTCAAGCCATTCTCCGCCAATAAAAACTTGCGTGTGTGTGTGTGTGTGTGGATGTGGTACAACTTTTGTTCCTAAGACAAACACAAACAAAATCATTGTGCGTCAATAAATATTTATCCTATGACCGATGTAATTCGCAGATGGGAAACACTGCTCGTGCATAGCGAATTGCATTAATTACCTGCCACATCTCATCACTGTGCAATGCCTTTGGGGCATGGAAAAGCTCGGGATGGTCTTTAATTCCATCGGGGAAAGAAGAGTAATAGGATGATAGCATTTGCATAAGCTTGATCTAGCTTGAAACAGCCAGTGGAATGTCATTAGGAATTTTCCTGAGGAAAAAAGATGTGGTCGGCTCTTTCTTTACAACCTTAGCAAGCAGTAAATGATGGTACTAGCTCGCACGTGGTTAAAATATTCAAAAAATAACTAGAAAATAATTTGGATGTTGAATAACAAATAACCAAATTTTTATCAGTTTTTTTTTTTATCTTATAGAACAAAGGATGACTGTGTGAAGCTCAGCTCATTGGAATAACTCTGCATATTTTACTGTAGCTAGATAAACGAAATTTATTAAATATGCCGTTATCAAATAGCCATGATATAACTCTATTTTATGAAATTGAAACACAACCTTTTATGATTAAAACACTTTTATAAAAATAATTATAAATGGGACCGAAAATTAATGTATTTTGTAAGTTCAATATATAAAAAACCGTCAAAAACTTGAAATGTCTGCTTTCCGGTTTATTGGTAACATTTAACTAAAATTTGTACAAAAGGCTTTTTTAAAGCTATTACAAGCTAATTAATAATATTATTAATAATAATATTATTATTATTCTGCGAGCTTCTGTTATATTTTCTAATCAATCCATTTTTTATGTTTTTATTTAGCGATAGACAGCTTAAATATGTTTGAAAGCACGAAATTATTGTTTAAGATACAAAATTATATATTTAAAAAAATAAAAGCAACAAATATTTCATCTTGCTTTTAATTACTCTATGAGATCTGTTTGTTTTTTCAACAGCATCTCCTGTCGATCTGGTCTACATAACTTTGGCTAAAAACTATGCTAAAAAAAATATATTGCAGCTGAAAGCAACATTTCATTGGTGAAGGTCTAAACGGATGTTATAAGATCATGGAAACCATAAAACTAATTCAAACTAGCTTGATTGTACATAAAACTGCATACAAATGTTTTCAAAACAAATAAAAGCATACAGACATCACTATCTGAAATGAAATTTCCTTCTTATGAACCCCCTATACACAGGTAAACATACTCGTCGACATCAAAACAATATCGATCCCTGCCCGAATCTATCAGAGAAGTAAAAACTTGCCGTCAGCACAGCATCAAAAGCGTCCAATCCTATTTCCAGCTAGAAAACGATCTATTTTCACATCATCCGGTCAATCAGCTCATCGAAATCAATTTCAACTCGTACCCTTCCTTCCTTTTTGTTGCCGCTCCCAGATGCTTTCCCTTCGTTGATGCTCTTTGATACATCCAGCTAGTGCTGCAATAGCAAGAAGAAGAGCAGAAAAAAAACCTCTTACGCTGTTTTTAACATCGTACCTAGCATAGTTGCAACCGGTACGTTGCAGTTTTGTTCCATGAAGCGCTTACGCGACTCGGTGCTTGTATCTCGCTTTCTAGGAAGTGACCAATGTCCTGTTTCGGTCGAGAGAAAGCGAGTCACGCAGGGCAATCGATAGAGGAAGTGAACAAATATGAAAAGAAATGTCTTCCTTGATCATTGCAAGCCAATCCAGGTCACGCAACCTCCTACAGCAAAGCGAACCGAGGGAAGTTGTTGTTGAAGCGCTGGAGTGCAATATTTTTCGCAAAAAAACCGTATGTCACCATCGGTTCAAAGGTAGCCCGAGGTGTTTCAGCACTTTTCAAATGAATTGATTTCTAGACCGGTTGTACCGGGTGGCGGAACCGGGCGAGGTCTATCGGGAAGGTGAAAAATATTTGCTTCTATTTATATCAGCACATGCCGGCCACAACATTCTCGTGTGTGGCATGGCACTGTGTATCAGGTTCGTTCCATTCATCGTAGCCCACTTCCAGGTGATATGCGTGTACCGTATTTGATTATGGCAGCAAATGATGTGCAAGCGTTCAAAGAGACCGGCTAGAGGCAGCCAATCATGAGGTACCGAGGCAAGCAACCACTCGCAATTGCTTTCCAATTTTCTTGCAAATCAAACCAAGCTTTAGCTGACTTCTGCCGTGAATTGCTGCTCGATGAATGGTGCTGCAGATAAATGCTCCAATATTTAGGCAAATCGCAACGAGCTGGAACCACCAATACAAGAACGATATAAATAAGGATCTTTTCCTCTGGCTTAGCAAACCAATCCAGCAAATCAATCAGCAGCATATTGGGCCGTTCGGACGATTTCGAGCTAGAAAACATCTTTCCTATCAAAATGAGGCAGAAGATGGAGTCTATTTTCAGACATTTTCTTACCTTCTCTAGGGATTCCGTCCCTTCATTATATCGGTACTTGTCCAAACAATGCACCGTGGATGAAAAAGAGCAATAGGGAAACGGAGAGTACCCATGGGAGGAAGCAGAACTGATAATGTTGAAATCGAACCGGCAGTCCATTAGTTGGAATGGGATAATTAACTGTACGATGCCGAATAGATTGCTCGATGATTTTGGGCATTCTCTTTCGGATGCTGTTTTCTTCTATTTCTGTTTCGGTTCGTGCTTATGCTTGATACTGCTTTTGTTTTGGCGACGTTATATACGTATTCTCAAGAGAACAATCTGTCAAGAAACAAAAAGGAAAGTTCGTAAGAAACAAAAACTTGGCAACGTTGTTGAGGAATTATTAATTTTATTATAAAGAATCTATAGGGACATGCTATAATGCTACAGGAAGTCTCACAAAGATGATATTTTTGTTACTTTATAACAATCCTTATTAATAAATACACAATTATTTTCTTTAGATTAATTTCACATGTAAATTTAATAAAACGTTGATACAAAAAAAAAACAAACATCTTTTAATAATTTATCTCAACAATTGTTGATTGGCAAATAATTAGACTAAGAAAAAATCTGTGGATATATGTTCAGCTTTAAGTCATTCTTATGTATTTCTGTATTTTTCATAAATAAAAATGCGTATTTAAGCAATCAATCATCTTCTTCATAAATTAGTAAAAATAAGATGAAAGCATAAAAAAAAAACTTATTAATATTCCTAAGCATCTAACTGCAATGAAGGTCAAATTTATGGTGATAATATATTTGAAGCATTTGAATGAAATATTTCATTCAATATGCAATAATATTTCAACTTTTCAATTTTTGTAATTGTCATGTTATTGATTCCTTACTGTTAGTGGAAATGTTGTAATAAATATGTTTTGTTTATTTTATATATTTTATATACTTTTTCATATGAAATATTGTTTTTGTTTCTACTAAATCACGAGTGAAAGCATTGAAAATCAAGATGAAAAAATGCAAAAAATTTTAATCATTTTACATTGTAACTGTTGGTGCTTAATCACTGCCTTATGGTAATAAAACAATCTCAAACAAAACACGCTCGCACTCAAATCAACCGCATCTTCTACAGCCACCATACCACCCATCACCCGCCCCACCGTGAGCATATGTTTAATGACACTTTGGCTTGTTGGCAAAGGGGCAACACAAGCAAAAAGAAACAAACCTTAACGGTATACAACTCTCGAAAAACACCAGCCCTTTTACGAGCATCTTCACGTACCGCGCTGGTTTATTGTTGGTTAGCGCCCTAGCGACAGCCTGCAGTCACGGGTGTGAACTCGCGGGAAATATTTCGTTTCCATTTGATGCCACAGTTTGCGATATAACGTGACAACTCCGACAGGACGTACATTCACACGTGTGGTCTCCCTTGGCTCCGTTGCCGCCCCGCAAAAATGACTTTCAGATGAGACGATTGGAAGACGGGAGCCGCCCGCACACGCGAAACACTTTAGCGTGAATGTTAATATTGGTTTTTCGGTTTTTGGCCTTTTGGCGGCTTTTCTTTCAATGGCTGCACTTCTTCTCCCTAGTTTTCCCTCACTTTGCCACCTCGTTGTTTCATACAGTCACCTCTCAAAAAAAATGAAAAGAGCAGCCTAAACAACGGCGCTGCCACTCTCGCTGCCTGTTCGATGCGCCGTTTTGGCAACGATGATTGGCACCAAAAGTCAAGCCTCACTGCCATTGGCATAAGCGGCACAAACACATACACAGATGGTGATTTAAATAAAATTCCACGTGCGAAAACCCAACCATACTCCACACGCCCTTGCCGAAGACAACCGTGATGGCCTTGGACCTGTTTCGAACGAACAGTACCCGCGTGTTGGATGGGTGGACCGGCGAAGAGAAAAAGAGAGCTGGAATGGTGACCGGGGAGGGGAGGTAAAAGCGAATATTTAAAAAGCCATAAACTTTTATGGGGCCCGTTTTACGAGTGGCCTCTTTGCGCGGTGCACAAAAGAAGTAAAGTAAAGCTAAACGGGCCATCGCGCTTGTGGAAAGAGCATAACAGTTGCTTTGAAGTATCGTTTTGCGACGCAAATAATGGGCTGTGTATGCAAGGGCTCGTTCTGATAGTTTGTTACATCGGTAAGGTAATGCGTTACGCGGGAGTCTTGTTGGTTTTTAATGCTTCCCCTAACGCAAATATGTAACGCTAATTCAGCGTAAGCATTCAGAAGGATCAACTATAATCTTTGGATGGGCATGGGCAAAATTTCCTAATTGGTTTGACATGGATAAATAAAAATAAAAGCAATTTATGGACGTAAATATTTATGATTTAGGTCATAAAATAGCATCAGAAAAAAAAGGTGACAGTCAAATGATAGCACGATGTACGTTCAGCTGGTCAAATTTTAACACCAGTTAAAATTTACGATTCGATTTATGATAAATGTCTCACTAAATCGATGTAACCAGCTGTGCCAAACCGGCCCATCTCCCTAAATCCACTTGCCGTCATTGAAATTTGCTTGATTTGTTACTGTTTACCTCCACAACGGACGGGGCACCGGTGGCCGGATCGATTCCGGAAGCCCGCATGGTTCCAGTTTGTAAGCCGCAACATTTACACAAAAGCCCTTCTGGCCAGCGTATTGTGACGATCAAACAAGGGTGCGCGCACACACACTCTGGCGGTTTTCCGACACGATTGCATTTCGTGGTAAGCAATCGGCATGATGTTCAGCCCGCGCTTCAGGAATACCACCGTACACCGACCACATCGCATGATTGTGTGGTTTTTGGCGGAGCAAGTGAGAAGATCAATGGAATGTGAGTAGCTCTTGGGCTCCCGGGTGACATCAAACTTACCGACGCAACATTATTATCCCAGCTGAGCAAATAAGCTTCGAACTGCACGCAACCAGCACCGGTAAAATCGGTAGAATAATGCACAATTTCATACCACTTGATAGTTTACACACTTCGGTTGCGCAAGATATAAACCAACTAAAATAATAGTGAAATAATCCTAAAGGAAACCTTTCCCTCTCATAAAGGTTCAATTTTATCTGCATAAAATAATGGTTTTGAAAAATAAACTAAGCTAGACAGTTTTGTTTTTAAGTTTTGACTATTTCTGGATAAAACGATTCTAGTTCTACCCATAAAATTAAAGGAAAAACTATCAAGCGTGAAAAGTATCAGATTTTTTCAAACAAAAACTTTAATTTACTTTTAAACGGATGTCAAAATTAACCAAAACATACGATTTTTCTAGCAGTGGACAAACATTCGTTGGCAAGTTCGTAAGCTAAAAATTTATATATAAAGGGATTGACAATCCAGCATTTACTCTTTATTAGTAAAAAAAACACGTCTTAAAAAAATTTTAATGTACGTAATAATTTATTCATAAATTTGTATATGGAGCTTGTTTTTCTGTGTTACAAAGTCCTTCTTTTTCATTTTCCTCTGACTGTAAAAAGTTCTTCAGCCATCCATGGGTCAATACCAAATGTGTTCCAAAGTTGAAGGTTAGTACTTCCTGCCAAAAATACAGATCCTAATGATTCCCTGAACTTTATTTGCTGAGGAAGAAAAGCAAGAGGGAGCCAATTTGGGTCAGCAACGTTAAGAAGATTTTTTTGACAGCCCGAGGAAAATGAAGAATTAGGAAGCTGTAACTCATCAAAGGATAGTTAAATGTACTAATTTCTCGGATAAATAAACTTACCTTTAACCGAGTAAGTGCGGAATAACACAAGTTGCAAGGAGGTAATGCTTTGTAAATATTATAGCTAATCCATCTCGTGTGATAATATGGTAAAAACTGTTCTGGGTGAGTCACTGCTTTCAATTGGTCGAATGTTTGACAGAAGCATCCACACAATTTCAGATTTTCTAGGCTAGATCATCATAGAACCCATTTTGTTTTACATGTGTGAAATAATGTTTGCATAATGTTTTATTTTAGCGAATTTTAAGATAATTATTCAAAAACAATTTGTTTTTATTTTATTTAACTTTCTATATAGTATTTATCATACAAAACTGCTGCCCATAGGATGCATAAAACCTCCAATTTAATCATAAAAAATTGTACTAATGTTTGTCTACAAACGGCCCTGAACCGAACAAAAAGATAATTTATTGTACTGGATAACTTATAAAATAAAAAAATATATACAAATAAAATCGTACTTTACAATATTGGTGTAACAAAACAAAATTAATAAACAATTTATCCATTACGGTTGATAAGTTTTCAATAGCTAGTTTTACTTCAAAATGTATGATATAATATCTATATTGTTTCTTTAACGTATGAAATAATTTACGAAGAGTAATCAATCCACTTTTTTCTCAGTTATTTTATTTAAAGTTCGAGCTAGCAGTAATATTTAGTTTATCAAACATTCCACACACTTTTTACACGTAGCATGCAATATGCAAATTGCTAGCTAAACATATTTGCGTTTAATCCATACGAACATTAACAATAATGTTCTGCTACTTTTTCCTCCCTCTGTACCACTCTACCATGCCCTCGCCATGTCTTAATTAGCTATTCAAAACGCAAATAAGCCATTCAACTATCAATCAGTAGCAATTGCGTACTACACGTACAATTACACCGTTTTCTGCGTATGGCTTTAAATTTGCATACATTATTATGCACGATAAAACAATGCAAAGTGTGCGCCCGCCGAGGCTCGAAAATGGCTTCTACATGCATCTGCGTGCTTTGGAAAAAGAATCAATAATAAGCAGGGCAGGGCAGCTCACAGGTCAACAGCTATCAATCATGTTTCTGTCCCACACGGAAACACTTCAAAGCCATGATGGGTTTGAATGCTTTGGACATGGCTCTTCATTAGTCCCGGGTGATTACTTTGACACTTCATCATGCGAAGACAAGGGTCATTTATATAAATTTTATTTGTCAGCTGCTGGTCAGTGCTGATTAAGGCAACTTTTTTTTCATGGAACACCAGCAGAGCAAAGCCGCCATCGACACATTCATAATAGATAGGCATCGGTCTGGTGGATGAGTTTGATTTTCATTTTCAATACCTGTTCCGCTCAGGGGTATAGTTTTTTTTTGCCACAAATCAATAGATTTAACGGTGGATGTTCTTTTTCATGTTGACGCTACCATATAATCACGCTTTCATCGTGCAACGATAGATACATCGATATGCAATATAAATGAGCGTCATCGATTGCACACAAGCGACACATTTGGTTAACGGCCAGCAATAATTTCTACAATATCAAGATCATGCTTGTAGTCAGCAATGGAGAAGAGAAAAATAAACATACTTTTTGAGGTTAAACAATATAGAAATCATAAAATAAAAACTATAGTAATATGAAGTACAATTCTTGTTATGTTTGTTGCGTACTAAAGCTGCTTTACCTCACAAATAAACCGTTTTGATTCTAAAATCATCAAATCGCCAACAAAACTCAAATAAAGTTCAGTGTGTTTTATGTAACATATCTCGTTCAACGTAACTACCCTTGGGGTTTTCCCTATCACCCTACCCGGTACAATGAACCTTCGTTGTTGAATCACCCTTCAAAATGTGGCGATAAACATTTGCTCACTTCATTTTTGAGTCAACGATACCCTTAACTTTACGGACGGATCAGCACAACGATGATGCATACCACCATGACCATAACTGTGCAACCATCTTTTATACCGGTGGTGTCAATTTTTCGGACGACTTTTTGAATTTTACCTCCCTCCCCGTTCAAGTCAAACGATAAAACGGCCGTTAAGTGAGAAAATTTTTACTTTTCCTGCATTACCTTATAAAATGGTCTTTCGTAAAAGGTAACATGTTGCATGCGTATGTGCCGCTGCTCACTGCGATGTGTTTGGGAGTGAAACATTAACACCAATCGGTGCGCTTCGGTTAATGGAGGCGCTTGGTGGTTTTATTTTTCCAGGATGGAGACGTATGGTGTTTGGCGATTCAAGAGATGTTTGCATTAATTTGGGAGAGATTAGAGTTTAGTAAAGCTTTGCAGTCGAAAAAATATGTAAATATGTATATGCACTCTATAATTATGGAAAACTTTACCATAATTCAAAAAGGCTACTTGCTCTTACTTCTTTCTTTTTGTTCATATTTTAAAAAGAAAAAATAACAAAAAAGGAATAGAAATTCAAATGGTTGGAGTTGCCATTTCATAGCAGAAATCAGACATTAACATCAATACATCATCGATGCATGATATTGCAAACGCATTTTTTTTCCATTCTTCGATCGCTCCAGGAAATAACCAATCATTTCGCATTTTTTTTTATCACACGTATAAGTTGAGAAAACATAAGCTTGGCAAATTATGAGCATCCTTTGTCAGCTGTCTTCTCTTTCACTTTCACCCATGTGCCACAAACGTTCCTTCCATTTGCCACCACTGGTCTTGTTTTTTTTTGCCTCATTCCATTCCCAAAAGTCACCGGATTGATGACCGATGCGATAAAGGCTGATGAATGGTTCTTATTTTTTTATGTTGTATTCACTGCTTTCCCACGATTTGCTTGAGCATCACTTTATCTCTTCATATCGCTGCGTAGCCGATGATGATCGGGTGTTTTGCAATGATTTTGCTTTCTCAACATTTGCCCTGGCCCCAGATGGAAAAGTGATGGGAAAAACATGAAAAACACAAAACATTCCACCGTCATTCACAATTGCTAGCTAGTGAGTCAGCAAAACGGGACAGCAGGAGGAAGCAATGGGCAGTCAATCGTCGAAGGAAAAATATTTTGAAATGAGAAAGTGGATAAAAGGGACGGTTATTGATGTGATAGGTAATATCCTGATGATAATGACCAAATAATCTATAATTTAACAAGCAATTTGTTAACAAAAACTATTGTTTTTAAATGTTGGATTTCCAACAAGTTTCTAAAGCGGTTATAATAAATATTTTTAGTTCATAATTTCATAAATTTCATGAGTCATAATTCCACTTTCATAACTTTTCGTTTTCGATCCTAACTGAAGGTTTCGCCACCACTCGCAGTGAAACAAACACCATCGCCAGCAAAAGGGATGGAAAAATAAATTGAAACCCATAATTTTCACCCCCAGGACAGAATATTGCAAAAAAAAAGTGCTACACAACTTTCCCTTCCCGCAAATCCGACACAAAGCAGCGTTTCAAACACATTTTCTGCTTTGCTCTGCTTTGCCACCACAAATTATTATACTTTCGATAGTTTGACATTATTCTTCCATGCAACCACCGGGCCGCACTATCACCAAACAGCAAGCAAAATCAGTTATTGCTAGCGTGGCAAACAACCAAACACTTCCACCGGGTTTCCCTCCCGCCCAGCCTTGCAGACGAGTTTTCCAATCCAATTGAATTAAATCATTTCGCTTCATTGCACAACGCGCGAGGGAGGTGTGCAGCGTGACGGGGTGATGTTTGCGCGACCAAATAAACTTTCCCACCTGGAGCGCGAAAAAACTAACATAATCATAAATTTGTTAAGCTTCACCACGTGCCGAGTACTTTTCGCCCTTCCATTCGGGCTGTCGGTCGGTCGAAGTCGCTTTTGTGCCGTCTGTCTGTCGAAGGAACGGGAATGGAAGAGAGGGAAAATGGTACATGGAATTTAAATGCACACGTGTACTAGTGACAAATCCAATGATTGCTCACTCACACTTTGCTTGTCACATTTCCAAAACTCCAACCGAGTGTCTCGATGCGACACAGTTCCGTACCAAAGAAGATTTCCCGCTGCCGTTTATCGTTTGCAGAAGGGGCTTTCCTCGTGATTTCCGATTCCAGCCGATGAACTTATGAAGCGCAGCGATCAAAAGTCACCCTCAACGGCTTCAAACCATCACAAAAGCACTTTCATTTCTCTCCGCATTGTGTCCCATCTGAAAACGGCTTCACGCTGTCGAAACATACGTTGTTCGTTTTGTGCCCCCCCTTTTAGGGTTTACTTTTTCCACAACAACAAAAAACCCGGCATTATTCCATTGGTGTAGCTTCAACCGGGCCGGAGGTCTTGCAGCACATCGTCTCATAGTGTGTGCAGCGAATTATGAGCACGTACAGCTTCTTAGCACGATGAACTGGCGTGTGTGTGTGTGTGTGTGTGTGTGTGGTTGTGTCAAAGCTCGCCATTTGGTCGGGCTTAAGAAAATCCTTGAAAGCAAAGAAACGACAAAATGCGACGAATTTATTCATACACTTCTTTCTTGCGGGCCATTGTATCGTAAAGTATCGGAAATGACAAAACGTTTCCTCGGGTTAACGATATTGGAAGGAAAAGAAGCTGAAGGAAACAGGACAAACTATTTACTAAACCCTCATTTTGTATTGTAACATATTTTATCGCCTCTCCCCAAAACCCTTGCCATTCAATAACTAGCTTATAAAAGCTAGAAATTAAACTTGATTAAAAAAACAATCAACGTAAATTGTATTGCACGTATGTTCAATAACATTGGCCCCAATGGTTCACGTACAAAATTTAAACTTTATTCAAATTCCTTCCCTTAACAATAAATTTTCTACTTCATTTTCCTCTTAAATCGCTCCCTTCGCGAACTTTACCTTTATTGAAATGTTTTTCTACCCGATCGTGCAAACGTTTTTCTTTTCGTGCTTCTGTTTTGGTCTCCCTCTCCCTGGAACCAACATCAGAACTAACGTCCTGTGGCTTCTGCCCTGGCCCGTCTGCTAGCCCGTGAGACGTTTGCTGAGACTACACCGAATCACAACCACAAAACCCAACAAACATCATCGTCATCGATTGCCCCACGGTTTTTTTCCTTCCATCGTTCCAGTTCGTTCTTTGGCTGTGCTTGCAGCGCCTTACAATAAATCCAATCTAGCTATAAATCGGTTTTATACACCTACACACACACACAAATACGCCTCCACCGAGCGTAGCGCTGCAGGGTGAACCACGAGCAGTAAAGCAGCAACGTACCGAAGATCGGAATGCCGGGTGGAGTGGCTGTGACAATAAATTACAAAGCACCATGAAATAACGAATCGAGCACTGGAACGCTTTACATATGGCCTGGTACTGGTACTTTTGCTTTGCATACGTGCAGGGATGAAACACTATCGGGGGGGGGGCATGTGTGCGATTGAAAAGTTTGCGCCCACCCCTCCTCGGAGAAGGAAAGACCGAGAGAAGAGAGAGAAGCGAACAAGAAAAAAAAAAACAAAGCTCACGTTGCGAAGCGTTAGTTTTGAAATGAAAGCTCATCAGTGGTGGAGCACACGATCTCTGTTCCGAACGTTGCAAAACGTACCCGGTAAGGTTGTTGATTGGAATGGAATATTTATGCAGCAGCATCGAACGAACATCGTGCCTTGATTTCAATGTGGCCATTTATAGTTTCAGGTTTTCGGTGTGGAATAAATGAGCAATGAAAAGAAAATAGCTCAAACCACCGGACGGGGGGGGGGGGGGGGGTGGTTAGGGCGCACATGGGGAGACGAATTATATCGAGCATAGCTAAATGTCGGATATCCTTGCTTTAACATGTGACTTGCGACATAATCGCTTTCCCGGCTTAAATTGTTCGAAACAAGCGATGCTCTCGAGGTGAAGCGCACCAAACCGTGGCTGTATATTGAAAGAAAACCGAGACCAGCACGGATTAAATGATGTGGAACAGAAGAAACAGCACTGCTGGACAGGCTAAAGGACTGGTGCTGGTTGTACACCATCAACCGGATAAAGGACAGTAAAAAAATAAACTACGTTCGTCCGAAAACCGTTTAAGTCTCTTGTTTCCTTTTTTTACTTGTTTGCTCTTTGCTCGTGCTCTGATTAAGCTGCCAATCCGTATCAGTTGCCGTGGCATGTGTCCGACTGCACTTTCCGTCCAGTGTACACGTTGTACATGCTATAGTTTACGGTTGCATGGAAGTAAAAATGAGCAAACACGACTATCTATATAACAGAAATTCTATGAAACAGTTTAATCTTACAGTTAAACTATAAAGTATAATATTTTTAGACAATTATAAAATAGACGAATATTTTTTGTTTGTTTTTGGAATTTAATTCTAAGCACTTGATTTTTATGCTGTCGAAAAGTAGATTACAAATTATTTATTTTTTTACTTAAAGCAAATACTTTTTTTGTAATATTTTGTAAAACTAGAAAACATTTATGCGGTATGGGATTAATAAATAAAAAGTAAATGGGTAATTTTTCAGATTTTTCTTGCTTATCTGCAAAAACCACAATTTGTTATAATTTATCTTTGCTTATCCGTTTAGTATGTACCCTTGTCGTTGTATCAATTCAATTACATTTCTTTTCGTTTACAAATGTTACAAATTTACAAATGTTCAATCTGTTTCTTAAAAACATTACAAATAAAATGCGTTTTAATCTCGCATTTGCTAACTAACCAGGAAGATGGAAATAGAAAAGGTTTATTCCATTCACTACTTAAATGCTACCTGTTTGCCTCATTTTCTAATAAAGTCTTATCTTGCATAACTTTATTTTAGTTGATCATATTTTTATACACATTTTCTATAATTAATTCTATTTTCACCCTTCATCATTTTGGTTTGTGCAGGAATGCTTTGCAGTAAAGTATATGCTAGGGTTAAGTGTGTGAGTCAATAGTTTCGTAAAAACTGTTGTTTCTTTTTTTTATTTTTATTTTATACTGTTTATACTTTTTAAAGCATGTAAAATTATGAATACAACCAATTATATATCAAGAAAGCAAAACATCCTTTAAAATCTTCCATTGGACCTCTATTTATAGCTTCAAACGCTTCCCAGATTAGTAACTTAATGACTTGGCTTTTTTGTTGTTGGGACGGACTTATTCAAAAGTAACTGGTCAGCTAGAGTACCGATGCAACTTGTCGAATGATAAAGAGAAGCTTGCACCGTTCTCACCCTTTGCCGGGCAGATAAATGTGAAAAGCTTTATTTATATTTGTGTTGGTGCAACTCAATCCACCGACCAGTCTCAACCGTAATAAATGTAAAAATTATAACCAAATCAAAGGCTTTTGTTCCCTATTTTATGATAAAAGCTTTAAGAAATAAAGTGTAACAATTATTGAAAACTTGCACCCTTAAACAAAAACCTCATTTAAAAGCTTCACAATGATGCATCTCGATCTGGGACGACCTCTTTTTGCCTCACGGCCAGCGCACCGGAATTAGCCTTTCACAATCCAGCGACTGAAATAAAACAAACCGTACCACCCCAATCCCAAGTACCAGCATGCAACTTCCAAAGGGCTCTAATTACCAACGACTACAGCGACGGCACCAAAGAAGCACCGAAAAAAAAAACACGGCAACCAAATGCGCGATGCGCTTTCCATCCGCTTTTTGGGGTGACTTTTACAGAACATTAACCAACAGCCGGTTGGCCACTGTTGCCAGCTGTTTCTGATAACCCGCCTATTGTCTTGACGGGGGTCTTTGCCTCTGTGTCTGTGTAAAAAAGTTGCTACATAAAAAAGAGTACATTCCTTCCTCTTTCTAGAGCCGTTAAGACACGCAGGCTTTGCCGTGGAAGGAACGAAAGCAAACAGACGGAAAAGGAGGAAACAAACAGCAGACGCAATCGTTGCACAATGGGACCGGAAACAGACCCATCTTCAGCGTTCAGCTAACGATTTTTACAAACAAAACAAAAAAAAAAACCCTAAACGTGAAAGCGTCTTGCCTTTCGCGTTTTTTTTTTTTGACTGGTTTTTGGATAAGGCCTTACCGTGAACCGGAAGTTTCTTGCTTAATTAAATTTTTGCCTGCTAGCAACAAACAGCAGCGCCTGGATCCGTGATGCGTTGGATGGTTGTGCAATGCGTCCAGTAAATTGTTTTAAAATATGTTTCTGATCCTTTCAGCTGCACAGTACAACTTTGTGCGGATTAAGTAGAAATGAATTGTACTGCCGTTTGCGTCGTAGTAATAGTTGTGCAATTATAGTTCTAAATAGAGTTTATTACACTAGAAAAGGGTGTCTTAAATCCATGTAAATGTTTGGTAACAAGCAAAAAAAATAGATTTTCAGTTCAGCAAAGTTTTTCCTCTTCAATACCATTTAATTGATTCTAGCATGATTACTAATGGTAAGTGAATGGAATTATCCAATTCCAATTTTCTCCCGCAGCAGTTGCTCAAACAATGACACACAACGCTTACACCGGCACATACTTCCGCCACAGACCTTCTGCAAAAAAAAAGAGAAAGTAAATAGAAAACCCTCAAACCAATCACACAAAAACACACACATCCGCACACACACACACAACAAACATTCCCAGTTTCGGCCGCCCAAAAATTCGTTTCATTAAGGGAAGTACGAGCTTTTGGCATGCTTTTACTTTTTCTTTCGTTTGTTATTATCAGCACGAGCATGATGTTTTCCCCGGGACTGAAACGAGCTTTACGAAAAAAGAACGCCTTTTTACCCCTTTTTTGCCCATCACCGTACCGTGGGTCGTTGATTGGAAAAGTGCCGCTTTTAGACGATGGCGATGCGATGGCGTTTGAGCGCAAAATTCCTGCACCGCTTTTCTCACGCGGTTAGATAAGAACGGGCTGGGGAGCCAGGTTTCGGGCTGTGTCCGGTGGTTCGATGAAAGACTTAATTTAATTGGATGCACTTCATTTGAATGCTAATGAGCTGCAGGCTCGGCCCGGGCACCGAACAGCCATCGTCTGAACGGAAGCGGAACTGGACCGGCTAAATCAATCATGTGAGGCGGTTTGCAAGGACGGCGGGGTACCCTTCCAGGATCCAGCAGGTTGAACATGAACCGAACACGGCTCGATCGGTCGATTCCCTTGGCGCCGGCCGATCACAACAATCAGAGCGCGGGACGCGTGGATCGTGAAAGCTTTTCCGAGGCAATTTTCACCGTCATCGTCGGTGGTCGATAGTGGTGCGGTGTTAATTTAGTACGTGGCACTCGAACAGATTATCTCGCCGGTAGATTTTTGACCACGACGTACTGTTCGCCGTTTGCGGTCGGGGTCGGTACTGTCACGGATTGGCTATAATTGTGTTTCTCTCGGGCGTAATGGACTGGCTGGACCGAACGGTGGAGAGCGGGACTCACTTTTTGTGCCAACTGGTAATGCTTTTAGGGGTCAACGTGTTAACTCAGTTTGTGGGGAATGGGAGCAATCGTTTCTTTACACCTGTTGATAACACAATTGTATCACAATTATTTTTGTGCCGTAACCTCAAAATATAATTTCATTAAATAGTCAAAACTTCAACAAAATGGCTTTTAAAGTAACAAGTTTAGCTTCCTCATGAATCAGAAAAGGTTTATAATCGTTACTAAAAATGATTTATTGTTGCACTTTCCTTAACTTACAAAGCAGATTCTGTGTCTAAGCAATTGCACCACAGATGAAATACAAGTACTTCCAAAACTAAATAATAAACTAAAGTGTAAAACCATATCCATAAGCTGAGTTTAACTGCTCATAGACCTCAAGATGTAGGACAAGATGTTTTAAAAAAAATATTACAACACATTTCAGCAAAAGACAAGTTTAAAAAAATATATCATTATAATCCCTTTCCAAGCGCTCTCTTGCTTAATATATACATCTGAGTTGGGGTTGGAAAGTTGGTCCTCACCTCATCCATCCATCTTTTATACTGTAGTCTACTGAGATCAAAATGTCCCAAAAAAAAGCTTACACATAGCCACAATTTTATTTTTATCATTACAATAAATCCAAATGTGCTCTACGCTATTTTATGTAAATATACTTTTTACCACTGATTCAATTGATTTACTTTTATTATCGAATTATTTTCGCATCGTGCTTTCAATAACGCCCACTTCAATACTTGATTCGCTCCGATCTCTGGAGCAGAAACTTATTCGATCCGATTTCAATACACAGAGACATATCGTTTCCAACAAACAACATCTACTTCCCACAGCAACACGATGCCTATCGCAATTCCTCCGCACAAACTGTTGGTACCTTGCCTAACTCTAGCTGATTGAATCTTCCAACTTGCTGCGCAACAGCAAGCAAGCACAGCTCGGGCAAAAGTTCAGCAGCACAATCAATACATCCACTGCAACGCGATAGCACAACACCAGTGTGATCCATTCCATTTACTCCGGATTAGTTGCTTGGAAAGTAAGATTATTTGTTTTTCTCTCGTCGGAGAATTTCCTTGCCCTCTACCACCAACCCTCCCTCCCAATTCTTCCAGCAGCAGCGATTGTAAAAGAAACAATGTGAAAGTGACAAGAATAGCTCCTGACTAGGGTACCCACCAAAACTCGGTACCCATCACCATCGCCACCATTTTCGGTGGGTGTGAATCGGAAAACAAATGCAAAAGCTGGGCAAGCGGTCGTGCGGAGGGGGGGGGTGGGCAGCGGAAAAGTTCATCGCAACTTTCGCCCGAACGAGACGAGAACCTTCAGCCCTGTCAAGAACGGGCGGGAAGCATGTCGAAAAACAAAATTCGAAACTTTTCCATCCCTCACCTTACGCAAAAGTGACAGCACGAAACGAAACGATGACGGACGGAAGGATGAATTGTGTTGAGCCGTTTGGGCAAAGGGGAAAGGGAGCTAGGCAGCTTTTACTCTAAATATAATGAAGCAGCAACAGCTAAGAAAACCGAAGAATTCTAACAAAAAACAAACAACAGTGCAGGCACAGAGTGTGTCAAAGTTTGAGTTCGTCACTTCGGAGATACTTTTGTTTGGCTTTTCAATCTGCTTTTGGTCCGGGCCGGAGATATGCCGTGATAGTCCGGCCGGAAGAAATTGGATTTCTATTATGCGTTTCCGTTTGCTCTGTTGTGTTATTATTGCTTCTGACTTGCTTGAGTGAAAATTTGATAGGAAAAATTATAAACGAAGGGAAGAATGCAATACAATCGTAGGAAACGTATCTCATTCCCTGAACTTCTTGTCGAACCAATCGGCACTCAGTTGATTGCAGAAGTCAGTTCGGCGGAACATCAATCATAATGATAAGGTATTTTTTTAAATGTAACTCATAAAAGGTATGCAAAAGTTCACTTCTCTCTTAACGCTTCAACATTTGCGTGCAGTGCGCTCGATGCAGTTAGTAATCGCTGAAAGCCGTAAGCATTCAAGCATAATGTAAGAATTGTTATTTTTTTAGAATTTCACTTCCCACGGGATAAATATGTAACCAAGAATGTAAATTCTAGCACAAGCATTTAGTCAGATTGATGTTTTACTCCAGATCAAAAACTTTGCGTCTAGTTACGGCACAGTGTTGTGTTGGAGTCTTTTGCGAGTTAAGTATCTTTTAATCTTAACATCTCAATATTCACAAACTTGGTTAACAAATATAAATGCATAACCATGGTTTGAAGTCATTCCCAAAACTATTCGTAACTTCAACCGATTTTTAGTAAACACCGAAAATGCCGGAATTATAATTATGTATTCTGCTATGAGTACAACAAGTCGCGTTACTCAAGCCTATTGGTGACTTGAGCATGCCTGAACCGATAACAATGATTCATCACATATCATTCAAGCACTGAAATAAGAAGATGAACATTAATTTGAAAGATGTGTCATGTGACAAAAATCACTATTATGTTTGTTTATATTTTTTTCCAACCTGCACGTTGAAATACAGGACTTTGAGATCTTCATCTACTACCAAAATATGGAGACGAAGGAAAAATATGCAGCTCTGAGCACAATCTGCTGCAGCCGACCCGGTAATCGAATGGTAATGGTGAAGCTTTCCTACCAAAACCAAACGTTATTCGTGTGCCATTCGGACTATCTTACCTTAGGTAGAAAAAAATCTATTTGATAAAAGAAGGGAGCGTTTATTTTGGTCTGTCTATTTCAGACACCCATCAAAGCCCATGAAATGACTTCAAATAAGATACATTTTGTGTACCAGTACACATCTAGTACCTACCAGTGGTGTCCTGTCAAATGACACTCAAGATAACTCACGCGTTGGTAATCTGAAGTTTCAATTAGCTTTGCTGTTAAAAGGAAAGAGAAAAGGTACCAAACGGTGGTTCACCCTATGCGGCTGCCATAATATTCTCTAATCACCTTATAATGCTTTGAGTATTAGCGCGCTTTAAAATAATTGGCGGATGAAAGAAATAGTGGCAATGATGAATTGAATGTTGCATTAAAATCAACCAAAGTAAATGGTGCTGAAAACTTTGCTACAGCAACAATCCTTTTTCCTTTCTAATTACATCGTCCAAGATCACAGTTCGCACACGAAATTTGAGGAGAAGAGCGTTATCTCGTCTGTAAGCATAATGACACGGTAATTAGTCGAAGCGTACCGAACCGCATTTCGTAACATTTCCATCTGCCACCATCTCTTTTTTGTAAATTATTTTAAATGACGTTAAAATGTCCTTCCCCAGCCCACAAAACCACCCGACCGTTTAATGCCAACCGCACCAGAGAGAGAGGAATAATCCCAGCGCACACGCACACTACACTAACGAGCGTACAAAATGCGATCACTGCCTGCTCGTTAACGTCAGATTGTACCAGTGTGAACGCCCACCCCCTCCACCCACCCCAAAAACGAGCTAAAATCAATCAAATATTAATCCTAAACCCCCTTTGCGTTAATGCCTACCGTTAGGTTACCGACGGTGGGCGAGCTTAATTTACACGTGCCCCACGCTTGTGTGGGAATCAATTAGCAAAACGTGCGCCAGCGCCCGACTCCACCCCTAATTGTGGACCAAACCACTAAACTGTGCGCCCGCGTACACGCGCTTTGTCCGGACGGTCTGCCCTGCGCCGCCAGTTCAAATGACGTGCAAGCGAACCCACGAAAACCACCAACGAATGGCAAACCGACGCACAACGCGATGTACGATGACTGCCATAAATTATGCAACTTGTGCCTGGTGCTAATGTGAAATCTGCAAGTCTGTCTGTATCTTCTTCCGACTGCTCCAACCCGCTCGCACTGGCGCAACGATTGCGCGAAAGTATTGACAAATAAATGCATCATAACGGGCTCACGCACGGGCCAAATGAAATCGTACGTGAGGCACGGAAAGCCTCTTTAAATACTTCCACTTTTCCGCAACACCACACCGCAACCAACAAACCGAAACCGCGGCAAAACCACTAAACAGCACCATCAGCATCACCCTGTCGTCGTGTGCCGGGGGACCCATCGGCAAAATTGTCCGACCAGTGCGCAGGGAATTAAAAATTAGCATAACACACTGTCCGCATGCCTATTATGAAGTTTTTATCCAGCGTACCCACGGCAAAGTGTCCCGCGCTGTCCCTGGCACTCGGCACTGGAAGCATAGACAAACATTTGTTTTAATTATAAATGTTTTGCGACGCGCAAAGTGAGCCACCGTGGATGAACCGGGAGCCGTGTTTTGTCGTTTTTTTGTCCCTGCCCGAACCGACACTCGAAATCAAACAGACCGTAGCTGCCGGACCGTGTCGGACAGCTTGGGGATGGACCGATTTTGCGAGATAGGCAAAGCTTGCAGCACGTTATTGCAAGCCACCCGAGCCCTCACGGAACGACACGCACACAATCCTCCCGCGTTCCGGAATCTGTAAAATATGTTTCTAAACCAAAAGCGCACTGACGGTGCACGGGGCCGATAATGAACTATGCGTGTGTTTCAGTATTTTCCGTGTTAGTTTTGCTGATGAACGGCAGATGAAGGGTGATTTGCAGCGGGGTGCTTACAGTGCTGAAACTGATCCGGACAAACAAGTGACGCCTAGTTTTGGTGGAAATTAATTTTATTCGCTGCATAAGCATTGCTTTAGTAGTATTGTTTTGTGAGGTAGGTCTTTTCCTTTTCACAAGCGGATTCCTTTGTTCGAAAGTGTTTTCTTTGCAGGTAAATTGCGATAGACAAAATGATAGATATATTGCCACAACGATTATAAGGAGTAGAACACTTCAAATACTTTTGAGTGGTTAATAATGTTAATTATGTAGAGTTTAATAAGTAATTGAGAGGCAAAATATAAATTTCTTATTAAAAGACTTGCCCAGACAATTATAAAACGTTTGTTTTATAAAGATTAAAAACTTTACAAATTGGTAGCATTCGTTTACCAAAAGTGTTAAAATGGTAGCAATATCCCGATCAATTACCACCAATGTAGAGTAAATGTAATTTTCCTAAAAAATCAACAAATTTTGAATTAAAAATCCCGAAAAAAAATAACTAAAACATATTTCAAATAACTTTGTTTTCTAATGTTTGTTTAGCTCGAATAAGGTCACCATGTAAAACTTTAAATAACATTAAAAACTAACAAATCTAGATCGATAAGTTTGCCTTCATTTCTTACAAATTTCTAATAAATTTAAAAATTAAAAAAAGAAGATTATTATTTAGTTTAATGTAAATGGCGTACTTCACTAATTGAGACTAAAACAAAATATTTCGATATTTCATTTATTTAACAGATGGTTGAGAAGCAATTGTCTGCTACGACCATGTCAAAGTCCAAAGACGTGGTTCGAGTCCCAGAACAGCCTGCTCTGGGTAAACCAAGTCCTAGAAACGCCATGTTCATTTGGGGTTAAGGTCTTGCTTCAATAATGCTATGCCAATGAAGAACATTTCTAACCACTTATAAAATTTACATACAAAATATAACTTCAATATATACTATTTAGAAACTCGTTTAGGTTTAAAGATTAAAAAAATATTGATGAACCGGCTTCCGAGTAATTTATAAAAAATTTAAGAAAATGTCAGTCTGAACATTAAATTGCAACATATTTAAGCCAAAAAGTCAAAGAATAAAAGGAAATCCGTTTCCTCGGAGCTCGGCTGCAATCATTGATACCATTTAAAACATTGCCAAACCCAATCATCGAAAGTTTCAATGATCTATTCTCATCGTCTAATCTTATTCCGCTTGTATTCATTAATTCCATACTAGAAAGCCAGAAACTTGCTCCTGAAAAAAAAGGTAATGAACATGCGACGCACAACAACTTCCAGTCGGTGGAACACCCAGTCCAGCACGCCAGTGCTAAAAGTCAATGTGCGTGGAATTTTCCGAACGACATGGTGAAATAATTGCTTTTTCGGTGACCATGCGGCGGCTCTGCACGGCAGAAACTTGGAACTTCAAACTCCAAACGATACGAGACGCTCGAGTTCCGCCCCAACGCAGCCGAGCGCTTGCGAGCCAATTCAATTTTATGTTGGTGAATGGTGAAACTAAATTGGAAAATTATGCTTCTCGTTCACTGGGCCACCGGGATTGCCGGACGGCCACGGTCGGATTCAACTCGGTCGGGGACAATAGTCCCTCCACCAGCGAGATGCAAATTCAATCTTTGGGAGATTGTTCAACCATTACCATCGTTCCCTTTCGGGCCTATCGGATTCGCATTAGCAGGAGCGCGAGTCTGGGCAAACCGTCGTTAAAACCGAACGACGAGCATAATTATCTTCCATAACCAGACAAGTGTAATAAAAGCTTATCAAAACATATTGAAGTTGTTTTAGCGCCGTTGGGCCGTGCAACACTGCAAGCAAACGCGCTAGATAAATCTTGTTCAGTCGCTCGTGGATGAGAAACTAAGATGTTGAAGTGAAAACTTTTGCCATCAAACAATGTTCCTAAGTGGTGTTATCCGAGCCATACCAGAAGTGAGTGTCACTAGCGAAAATAAATGGTATTAATTCACAGTGAGTTTAGATGACCGTAAACAATAGATGAAAAATTAAACAAGGGGAGAGGTATGCATAGCTGGCAGGATACCAAATAAAATTTATTCGTTAAACTTTTCGTTCGAGCATAGATTATCTTCCTAGGTCTTAAAAACGAGAGTTTTTCCTTGTAGAGAACGATAAAGTTTTTTTTTATAAAAATAAATAGAGTATTAGAGATAGTATTAGTATCAAAAGCTTCCATCTCTTCGTCCTTTCTGAAACTTTTCAACATAAACATTACAGTGAACTGTGTTTTAAATGTCTCTCATCTGAACACAAAAAGAACTTTTCAAATTAAAACAAACAGTTGCTGGTAGTAAAATTATAATGAAACTACCATTAATTAAATCGTTACTACCCGCACACCGCAAAGAAAAGCAACTTTCCGGATATTCACACTTGTGACCGACGTGCACTTGGTGAACGAGAAACGATGGCGCTGGCATTTCATTTCCCACCAACATTAACCGCAATCGCATCAGCACGTGTTGCAGGCAGCACAGCACCGCAGTTTTGATGTTGCTCTACTTCCTTATGCCTTCCGTCCCTTGCTCCTTTACACATTGTTACATTGTTAGAAGGGCTTGAATAGTGCTAACAAAAACATAATGCGCCCATTCGCATGCAAACTTTCCTTGTGACGCTTGTGACGGTGGATGTAAAAAGCTACTAACAACGCAATCAAGTTTTATAGTGTGAAAAATAATTATGGTATAAGATTTTCCTTTCATAAGGTTAAACTATTTTTTGTTTTTTTTTTATATTTTACCGTATGTATGTAGTTTATTATTTTCAAATTAATTTAATCAAATTAAAATTTTATTAAGAATAACTAAATAAGCGCAACTATTAATTCGATAGAAAATAGCTAAAAGGAACCTAATAAAAAATATAATAAGAAAATTAAAGTTAATCCTATGATGTAATAGTTCATTATACAAGTACAGAACTTATATTCTACTGTTGATACAAATGAAAATTAAACCAAATAGAAATGCAAAACAATAGCACCCATTTCAAGAATCAATCTTTTTCATACATTATATTCAGAGCACAATATTATCCTTCCATTGTTTCCATAGCGCATGACCGAGAGCAACAGCTTTTGGCATAATTCTAAAAAGTTAAATCACTAGATAAAAGCGATGAAAATAATTCATCCATTCTCCCGTCCGCCAGCCAAACCGCTTCCAGAAAGGTTCATTGTTATCTTTTTCATGCTCTTTTTCTCTCTTCCTCTCGTTTTCCCTGTTTGAGTGCCCCTTTTCAAGGGTTCTTGCATTAAGCTTTACTGTTTTCCCTTCCCATTGTGAGTCGCGGTTCGAAAACACAGGCCCGGTTCCTTTTTGTTCTCGCTCTCTCCCTCTCTGCGAGTAGGAAAAATGATACAAAATCTAAGAAAACAATACCCATTCGTATGAGCTAGATATCTCGGGCATGAAAAACGACACTGTCATAATGACTGATGAACATAATTCTTTTCCCGCTCCAGCCTTGCGCGTGGGTTGTATTGCTGCCTAATGACATGCTATACGATATTGCTCGTTATATTTAAAATCCGCTTGTTGCGTACGCAAGGGCGCCGTGCTCGCTTTCCGTGTGCCTTTAATTCGTTGCTGCTAAGTTTGACTGATAGCTTTTGCTTGCGTTCAACATTTTATTAATTTCACAAACCTTTCTTTGAACATCAGACAAAGGTACTTCATCGCACATAAAAAAAAACTGTGAAATATGAAAACACGTGTCCGTTTTTCATGGAACATGCAAAAATTACACACACGCTCTACCCCATCACCGACGACAGAGAGCTTCCTATTGGACTCGTTGCAAAGTTTTATTATTAACAAAACGATACCGACCCTTTCACAACACGCTGCTTTCCTGTACGATATGTGCAATACGTACATTCTTTCCCACAATCCCTTACACAGGAGAATATTTTTGCGTAAAAATGGAAACAACTTTCAATGTCTTAAATTGAACTCTCACCCAAGGTGCCTTTCTTATTATCTTTTCCATTCGTCGTAACGAGCAGAAAAACTTTCCATTGCGCGGAAGACCCCCATCCGCCACGGCTTCCTGTCTGACACAACAGCACGCCAAATGTCTGTACGTGCATTCCCAGCTGTTCGTAAATTAACACCATTTATTGAGCTAAAAGTTTCGCCAAACGGGGCTAGCGCGGTAGCGCGAACAGCGCAGTAATGGGAAACTTTTGCTGAATACATGCGTTAAGCAAGCAAGTTTCTTGGCAGCTTTTGCGTTTCCACCCCGGCGATGGTCGATCCCCCTCCCCGGTATTCCCTGCCCACCCTCCGCCCACCCGGTTGTGATTATGGTCGCACAACGAAAGTCACACGCCGTCTTACTAACCATAACATAACAGATTACTTCGGTCGGAGGATGAAAGTTGTAGAAAACAGATTACATTGGTCTTAGTTACACATGTCGGGTGGTTTGTTTCTTTTCGCCTTGTTTTTTTTTAAACATAAGTACGGCTGTTGTTTTTGAAATGCATGATTTGTTCGAAAAAAGTTTTCATGTTTGCTTTAAACTCTTCTTCATTTACGCAATAAAAAAATAATTTCTCAACACAGAGCTTTTGCGGTGAATGGTACCAGGCGCCTCCATTGCGTTGTAAGGATGAATAATTTTTCGCTTAGTTTTTATTTTTCATCTAAACAATTCATACTCATAATTTACACTACACAACCACCAGTCATGCTCAAATCGCAAAGGGCTACGCCAAGCGTCGGAATGCATACCACTATTTCCATTCTAATTAAATTGCAACCAAAAATAGCCTTCCACAAGCTTTTCCCCTCTACGCCCCATAATCTTCACTCTACCAGCGAGCAAAGCACTCCACAGACAGTGAGCGTACTGCCAAATTTGTTGACCTACAAACATCTGCATACTCAAGCAGCAAGCTGCACAAATCACGCCCAAAAGCGGATGAAAAATTTAATTTTTGTAAAAGCTTTTTACCCACACCTGCATCAAAAGCGTCCTCAACACAAAGCTCTGGTAGCAGCAATGCTTTTCATCCGTGCTGGAAGACGTGCTTGAGCCTTCTCGATGAGACTGAAACTCCTGCGCTCCTGGTACGATAAACTTCAGCAATCTCTCTTACGGTGGCAAATGGTGGAGAGCTTGCAGAGAATTTTGTCAGCATCGTTATCGGAGAGCTCTATCGCGAGCAAAGAGATTGGAATGGTTTCCTTTTAATTTAACTAACAAATTACGTTATTATTTCAATATCATTAACATGACGCAAGATGATGAGAAATGTCAAGCATATTAAAATAATCAAACAAAATGTTTGAAGGATTCTTTTTTATTAAATGTAAATGAAAAAGAAAAATTATTAATTAAATTAAACATGAACATAGTCAGTAGAATTATGTTTGACTGGTTGTGGTCATTTATTACTAAATTCACGTATATGTTAGTAAAACAATCTAAAATACTAGTCCATATTTTCTGATTTATTTAATTGTTAATATGAGAACAGAAATGCTGCTTAAGAACACGTGAAAATGCATATCAAGGAAAATAACATAATTTTATACACCAAATCAAACATAATTGCCATCTTAAGCTTTTCGATGTAATGTTGTTGCTCAATAAGCATACCTCCAAAAAACCAACAGATTGAACGCCGTCTTCTAGCGAAAAGCTTAACTAATAAATCAACCGAGAACAGCCCACTAAACGGTGACGAAAAGCAAAACAAAATAAAAACTTCCCAATCCATGCCTTAGCCCTCATCAGCCGAACCAGCCCCGACCGAATGTACCCTAAAAAAAAGCGGATAATTTATTTGATTAATTCATTTTTAATGCGAATAAATTTTAATCTTTACTGGCTTAGCGGACGCAGTGCACGTGACGGAGGGTACTGCGAGCCACTGTGCTAAACGAAGCGAAACGAGACGAAGGTAAACATTCAACCCTGGACCAGCCCTGAGCATCGCGTCGCGTACGTATTACTTTCCGGTGAGTTCGTCGCCGAAGGAAGGCACTTATTCTAGTACTAAATTTATTATCTTACTTTGCACATTTTAACAGCTTCTAACCGTGGGAAAGTTCCGGCACGACACTTTCCCTTCCGCTGGCGCGCAGCCTTCATCGGGCACAAATCTCATCAAATATTCCAACGAGGTTTCAGATGCTGTCGTTTTCTTAAGACGAGACAAAGTAAGCAGCGGTCCGCAACGAGAGGAAAGTGCTGAAGGAAAAGAAGATCAAAAAGCACTCCTTCGCGCTGTGAAAATCTCACTTTTCAGTTAAACATTAGCCGCGGACGCTGTTTTCACCTTCAAACGGGTAGATAGCGACTGGCGCCAGGCAAGTAAGGTGAACTGTGTCCCCGTTCCACGTTCCAGATGATGACCTTGGATTTGCCTTGCGAAGCGAAAAGATAAGTACCGGTACGGATTGCCGCACGCTCGTCCGCTTTCGAGGTTCATTTTATTTCCACTAACTGTGACGCATATATTGGACGCTTGATTGGTCTGATGGGTTCCCTCTGCGGTGCGGTGCGGACAGACAGCACACGGCAGCAAACGAAGGTAAGGAACCAGCATTTGAATTTCGAATAGGAATTGGAATTATCACTGAGAGGGTGGATTTTTGCTGTAGCTGTAATTTTAAAGGATCGTTAACTTTCAACCAACCACTGGATGAGTTGACCCGAGCTAGTTGAATTACTTCACATCACATGAGTTACTTACTACACTGATTGTTACTCTATAACCTAGAGTGGATTAATTACATGTTTTTGATTTAATAGTTTGAAGTTTCTTGACAGTTTTAGTAATAACTCTTTTGAACTTGATTTGGTATGTATATTTTTCTCTCTTGAGCTTACATGTCCTTCATATCATTTTCTTTTGAAGACTATTTTCATAGCAATAACAATAGGCAACGTTAATTTTTAGTGTTCATAATAAAGCAAAGTATGGTACAAGGTAGAAACTATACACTGCACTTCTCCTTTCTTTGTAATTACTCTCGTTTTCAAACGTTTATTTTCATAATAAAACTATGTCATAAACGCTAATTTTCATAATAAAACTACAAAAAAGGACATTTAATAAATTGCAACTAAAAGAGAAAAATCTCAAAATGGAGGCGCCTAGTGATATAATCCTATCGATGATATCAAACTACAGAAAGTCGGGCCCACGAGGTAAAGTCGAGTCGAAGTAAATTTATTAATGATTTTTTTATTTCAAAAGTAACGGGCAGACCATATTGCTTAATAAACGACTTAATTTCGCTCAATTATCTGCCGTTAAAAATATAAAATTCTAAATTCTAAACTAAGTCAAAAAGTAGTTGTAACATTTTTCATGAAAAAGGCTTTCTGCGCCTTAAAAAACCTATACTTTTCTGTTCTAATCATTACTCCAAATATTCAAAATGAACATGGTTGAAAGCCACACCTCACACAAAACGCTGTAGTTTCAGGAAATTAGTAGACTTTCAATAATTTCTCTGGTTACTAACGAATAAAACAAACTAATTTCTCTTGCAAAACATTAAAATCTTCTCATCAATATGCCTGAGAGCTTCCGCATCCACAAAGTGGATCATAAATTGTCCTGAGGTTTTCAAGCCCAACCGATCACAGCCTCAATCCAACCCATTAGCTCTGAGCAAGCCTTCCCGCCAGGCTCAATGCTTGTGCTCATTTTTCATTTCCAACAACGAGCGCATCGCTTCCTCAGGGCCAATTTGATGAAAACCACACCACAAAATGAAGGCACGCAAAAGAGAGAAAGAGAAGGGGAGAAAGGAAGTGACCGTTCATAATGTGACCAGCATATCCACCATTGCAACTCGTGTCCCGAGCTTCAGTCATTTACGCCAGGGACCACAATTATGTGTGGTGCTGCGATCGGTTAGGATGCGCAAATGAGCTAAAGATACAACTAAAAAAAGTGCGAGTGGTAAAAGCACTCACATAAAAATGGCCACAAGAGACTACATTTGTTGACGCTCGAGGGCAATGGGAAAAAAGCTCTTACCAGCCGGAAAGGGGTACTCTCCCTCTCTGGAGGGTAATTAATTATGCTACGATGAGCCCACGTTTCAACTGCTGCTGCTGCTGCTGCTTTCCTTGCACTCCCTTTATTGGTGAGCTTCCGGTGCTCGTTTGTTGTTTTTAATTGAGCTTTAATGTGGAGGCTTCTAACTGAAATAATTTAATTTTTAATGAAGAATTACTAAGCACCAAACAAAATGCATTTGGTTGTTTATCCACTTAGTAAAAAAAACTCTTTAAAATTTATATGAAAACTCTGTCCCTATTTTAATCGTCAATTTTTCTTTCAATCGCTTCAACCACCAGTCAACCACGTTCTTCAAAAGCGTAATTGTGACTGATTGAAAAATCAGACCTTGCTCAAACACTAAACCACCTTGCACGTCCGCCGCAATCGGGAACACTTAATCCAACCGGCAACGAGGAAAAAGATTAAAGCTCCTTTCCAGCTGTTTGTGTCCGCAGCTCTCTGCTCCACAGCAAACGCAAACGATTGATGCATCCATGGACTTGGAAGTATCGCGTGAATCCGTTCGAGTGTCCATTCAAATGTGAGCAAACAGCGAGCTAGTGCCGGTGACCCACCCCACACTTATCCGTTTCGAGGGCAACGGGATTCGAATTAGAGTTGCTTTGATCTGGAAAGCAAACACACTCTTCATCGCCCGGTTAGTCGCTTCGTTCGGTTGTATCGGCACGCTGGAACGCTCTTGCCGTCTCGAGTTGCACCAGAAGTTCGTCGAATGCTTACAGTCGCTCTGCCATCCCTCAGCTGTCCGGCTGTCGGTCTGCTCGAGCAGCATTATCTTCCCCGCCAGGATGAGCATTTTTCCACAGCATTTGTCGCTTTTGTCGTAATGGAGACCAAAGTGAAATCTAAAGTGGAACCATAAGCCCTGCACAGTGGAGACACTTTAAGGAAGATGCACTTCAAAGCAAATGCAAAAGACCCCGATGGCAATGGTGAAGGACTCGTCCGTCCACATGTGGTGGACGTCATGCCGGACGAAGAAATTCAAACACAATTCATCCGCCCCGGCCGTTCCGTATTTGCGTCTAATGAAACGGAAAATTTGGCATCGTCTCACGGTGCACGATGCGTCCACAGTGCAGCATATGGTGCGCCCTCATCACGCCCAGCTCGTGTCCCGCAACGACGCCAATAAGAAACGATGTTGCAGCGTAACTGCGACACCAAGCCGGTCGCTAGCGAACCGTTTTCGCTAGTGCTGGGGGGGGGGGGGGGAAATACTCGCCGCTTTAGCAGTTTTCTCTCTCTTTTATAAGCTTCTGCTTATGAGACGTAGAGAAGCGAAAGAGTGTCAAGCCAGGAAAGGATAGCCGCTGGAGACAGTATGTCATAGCCCTGAGACTTGAAAGCTTTTCTTGGTGGATTGCGGCTAGCCACTCGGCTGGCAGCAGATTGGAAAGGATCAGCTTTGGAGGAAAGCTTAAATCTTTCAAGGGTTGAGCTTATGCGGAAAAGTGACTGTTCAAGAACTGTTTTCTGGAAACTGTTGAACGTGGCCCAGTAGACATAGTTTTCAAATGGTTTTAGAAGTTTTTAAAACATAAGTTGCTGACAAACTCTTTTTTAATAAATACAGAATTTCTTTGAACCAGTTATCTTAATAGACAAGATTAAGGTTTCTTTTTAAGTTTCTTCATGAACTTGTATTTCACTTTCTGAAATTCAGAACAGTAAAGTTCTCTTAAGTTTATACGGTTTTGAAAGAAAAGTTTTAATTCAGATTTTCATATCTATATTTTTTACGGACATATATTTAAATTTATTAGAGTTAAGAACAAGCACTTTTATCATGGTCATAACTTCCAAAATTCCACCTTAAACTAAAGTTTCCAATACCTCTGATCTTGTCTGTGCTGGTCAAAATAAATAGGTTTTTTTAAATGAAAATACACCTTTTTCCTCAACATGTTCCAGCAGCTAAAATATAATATAAATACAAATACCGAAAGGTTTGGAATTTTGAGACAAGAAGGCTTATAGTCAGTCTCAGACTGTGTTAACCATAGTGCTTGATAGATACATTTTTTATGATTATCTGATCATAAAAAGTAGTAACTCTCTATTTTTAGGTTATATGAACTCTGTGCATTGATTCGGAATATCCAGGTTTGAGTATTTATTATAAAATTAATCTAAAATCTACTCTTCTTGCGCTTGTATTGCGAAACATGTAATGTTACTCTCACCAATCATTCTCTATCAATTCCCTTTCAACAAATTAGCTCATGACAATCCATTTAACCAACTAGTCCTCGTTCGTAAAAGCTTTACTTTGACATTTATTTCTTTCTCTTTTGCTGCAAGACGCACTCTTCTTTCTCTGCTCCCACTGAACGCTTCATTTATATTAGCAAAATTGGCAACTTACGTTAACGGCCAACACGGTAAGCACACCATTCATCAGTTCACCGAAACGAGACAAAACTGGTTCATACAATGAATGGAAGTGCGTTGTATCATCCCTTCAACTTCAGCATAGAGCCCTCCTAGCACCTTGTTGCTTCCGAATGGGAGGGAAAACTGCCATCCTGCCCACACTAGGTCACTCTACGCAATCGTCGTGAGCTAGCCAGAATTGTCTCCCGTGCCGGGGTGAAGCCCAGCTTCTGGATTGAGTTATTTTTTTGTCACTCCACCAAAGAAGCAACCTCACGAGAGGGGAAGCTTTTATCGTGAACGTAATGGAAGGGAAAATATTTGCCACCGAGCAAACACACGCACGCTGGTGGACGTAAATATTTTCCACACGCCTACACAACTACACAGGCCTCCCTGCGACCTGTGCCTCCGGTTGGTTTCTGCTAGACGGTAAATTGATTTTGACTACGAACGTCAAACTCTTGCCTATATCATCAAGGACCTTCGTCTACCTCTGGGCATAAAAGGAAGAACCAGCAGCTTCTACTTTCCTACGCTTTCCTGTCCCACACTCCCACTAAACGACACTCAAGGGGCTGTTTCCTTCTGGCTGAAGTACAATTTGTAGCACCCGAGGCACAAGCTCTTCGGAACGGAACGGCGAATAAGTCTCATCTCCTGTCGGTTTCATCATTCCCCCCAACCCCGTTTCTCCCGATACACCGACCGTGGACCAAGAACCGATCAACGCATCGGAAGGAAAATCCCATCACGAGCGGCACGGCTGTGTGAGCATGTGAGCGTGGGCAAGTTTTCCGTCTTGCTTGCATTCTTTTTACCCTCTTGAAACTCAATCAAACCGTGAAGTTTTAGAAGTGAAATCAAGCCACTGAGAAAATGGGCCAGCCAGCCCAACCCGGCGCCCATCCTCAAACCGCCCACCTGCTGGCAACCAGATCCACGTGAAGCCCACGTTTCACCAGGGAGGGGGAAATACCAATACCTACAGCCGAACGCTTCACACAAGACACTTATGATAAACTCTTGCCCGCAGTTTAGTCTGCTTGCACGAGCTCGGCTCTTGTGCTCGACGTTTGCCGCCCGGCATCATCCCATCCTACGCCCGGCGTGTGTTGATCGATAAGATACTTGCGAGCTCACATATGTGTGTGTGTGTGTTTGCTGTACTTTCACATAGCACATAGCTGCTACCAGAAGCCAGGAGAATGAAGAAAATGTAGTTAAACTTCAATTTACTATCACCGCGGCGGAATTTTCTTTCGCCAAATCCCTACCCCGGGGCTGATCCTTCCACGCAGCAGGGCGTACGTTGAGTGATTCCGCGGTTCGGTGAGTTTATGTGGGTTGAAAGTTTCGATGCACAAGTGCCGCTTGTCCCGCTAGCAAGCAGCTTTTGCCATTAATGATGCCAAATTGTTCGGTTCATCGAGATGGAAGGAAAGCCGCGGCCGTATCGGATAGGATAGCATCGGATTTTGGCGGTGTGGATTTTCGCTCCTCGCAACTGCTGCAACGGTGTAGAGACCTTGGAATGTTTTATTCCATGGCAACATCGGCTTAAATTGGTTTCATTACACACTTCATTGAACATCCACCTGCAGCCCGCCGGTAAAGAGAGCTTTCGCGAACATTAGAGGCGGTGCTAGTCCAAAAGGAAACGACCATTCTGCTATTCTTTTTGGTGAAGATACAATACATTAATTGAGCAGTAGACGTCTCAAAAGTACCCGAAGTAAGTTTTCAAAAAATCACATTTTCATAACACGTAAAAAAGCCCTTCAATAAACTTATTGAAATACTTAGAATCTCTAGATCATAGAATGACTTTGCTGTGCAATTTTTCTTCATTAAAGTTAAGGATTCTGAGAATGTAGTAATACAAAATGACACTGTTTCAATGAACCAGCACAGTTGGCAACATGCTCGGGAACAGTCAGGAAAAATTGGGTAATGAGTTTGGACAAATTAGGTTTTCATGTAACAAATTCTAGGAAGAGAGGTTCTCGTTGCTTCAAGCTACGATTTCACCAGGTCGTTGAACCAGAAGAGCATTTATGTTGGGAAAATCTGAATTAGATTCATAAATCTGAATGGCCCTTTTAAATGCCCCATTGACTCTGTATATGAACTCAATAAATTCTTGAATCCTGGATTTTATTAATTTTAGGATTTCATCTTCAAAAAATCATAAAGTCTGATATACCTCAAGAATCATGAGTACTAGAATACTTATTTAAGAGATGATTAATGATCACTGTCCTCTTTTTTATGCTTTTCCTAACAAAACCTTTTCCTAACTAAAATCAGCTGATCTCGCTAGGTTTTGGCATCAGGAAGGAACATCCAACTGTGAAGGTTGCTCTTATTGGAGGAACTTGTGCTCACCCCTTCCACTAAATGTTACTGGCTTTACGCTGACGAAACAAAGTTTTTCATACCTGTCAAAGAATCAGCAGACCAAGTCCGATTTCAAAATATCATGGCTGACTTCATTGCCCACAAGCAACAGCATCGATTCTCCTAACTTACGCTCTCCTATCAACCTGAACGTCCCAGGCGAATCACTTCGGTCCAGTCATTTAATTTCAATTTCAATGTCAATTTTTCCGCTACATCCGCAACCACTAAATACTGTATAATTATAAAGCAAACTACTAAGCACTTAATGAATATAATAAAATAAACTGTCCTGATTTCCGTTCACTTCATTATTATATTTTCTCTTCGAAAGTATCTGCTGCTCAAATTATTAACTTCCACTCACTATTCGATCAACATCACAATACTGAACATCTTTGACTAGTTTCATAGCCTACTAACATATGCTCTCATTCAACGATCTAACCAATTTGTTTTCCCTTCTGCAAGCCTACTTGTGTAAATTAAATTTTATTTATTGCTAATCCATGTATCAATCCCTGCATAAACGTTTTATATTTTTATCTATTATTGACGTCAGTGTACGAAAAAGCAGGAAAAACAGAATCATGATAAACTACATTTTTAATTAAAGATTATGTATCTACGTCAGCGCATGTAACGACTTTAAAAGGCTTGAATTCAGAGTGCACTTTAAAATTAATATACGAATAGTAGATCAATTCTATAATCAGAGGTTTTCTATAAAACGCTTTGTATAGTAAGTCTAGTACGCCTTGAATAAAGTGAACATAGTCAGTTCGTTTTTTATGACATTTCATATTTAAATTTGATATGTAAAATAATGGATGATTTTGACGGTCCCACAAAACACTTGTTTTAACATACATAAATTTCATTTTTTTTTTAAATTTCATACGAAAAACTCAGCTACGACCATTCAAACACTTATAATACGCTTGCACACAACCATCGAATCTTCGTAACAAAGAGCCTGCCAAATAAACATGACATCATGCTAATTTATCTGTTTCTCTTCCGCCCCTACCATCCACCACCTTTCCCGTCCTCCTTAACCCTTTCACGTACCAATCACTAAAATGCTCTGCTGCGGCGCAAAAAGCATCTGGGCTGAATTATTGATTTCGCAAACACTCGCGTGAAAACAAACGCCTTCCAGCGACCGGCTAAAGCGACCGTCCGACTCTGTCCGATGCATAATTCAAATTAGCGAAAACATTGAACTCTTCCCACTCTTCCCACTCGCTGTGACTAATCGAAATGGCCACACCGTAGAAAAAAGCGAGAACCGAGAAAATGCATACACTTCTGGCGGCCTGGAACCGGTACGATACCGTCCATGTTGCCAGCCACGTAGATGGTTGGCCTCCACCACGGTGTGCACACACACATTATTCTCAGGTCAGCAGAAGAAGCCAGTCACGGTATTGGTACAAATTTGCATAGAACCAATCATGTACCACAACACTCCGAACGGTAGGCGACAAATGTGAACACTGTCCGCCAGCCGGCAACCAAACATCGGAACGGAAGCCAAGCATGGGAGGAACGGCAAGAATTTAAGAACGGCTCGTCTATCGGGCAGATTCGTGTGCCTGCCCCTTGCCAGACGTGTGCTGCAGATGAACGCAGGAGTCAGTTCCGGTCGACGAGACTGGGTTTTTCTGCCGACGCGCCGGGCAACATGCAGCACAAAAAAGGTAAGGTAAGGGTAAGTAACAACACGGCCAACATCGTGCGCCGGAGATTGGCTTCGGCGTCCTTCCACGGTCTTCCCACGGGTCGTCGCCGCCAGTCGTGGGATTCCGTTTGCAAACCGAAGGAAATTGTTTGTTTAATTAAATTTTGCACCAGGAAATAGCATGTCTTTTAGCGAGCAAATAAAACAAAAAGGAAATAACACAACATTCGCTGCTTACTATACGATGGTCGTTCCTGTGGCCAGCGAGAGGATTTTGTCGATGTATAGTAGACTTCACTGGGCCGCTGTTTCACCGAATCGTGATAGTGTAAACGCGATTTTAATGCGAAAGCGAATGAATGCTGCACAAGTGAATATTTGTATTCGCTCGCTAATGAATTCCATCGAGGCTGTCATGTTGGAAGTGTATGAAAAAGCAATTTTAAACTATTTATTTACAGCGTGGGGAAGTTATTGAATTAAATACTATAAACCTAGAACACGGCAATTTTACGAAGAATTTTTAGTTATGCTTCCATTGCAGGTATTTCCACGTTTTTACGCCATAATTAAAATGAAAAACATAATGGAATAGTTGAGAACATTCTTCGGAACATAAATATTGAATAGTTTTTTAATATAATTACTAGGAATTTAATGGATATTAACAATTAACAATTTACGGAAATTCGACGAAGTAGACGATAAATGTTTCCTTCAATCAATTTGCATTACCGTTACAGTTGCATGTAAAAGCAGAATTAAAACGGTTTCTTTAAATGGATTTAAACTGCATGAAACATTATTTTACAATGTTATAATAATTGTGACACTCATTTAGGTAAATTGTTCACTCGCCTTAAATGATTCTATTGTTTCGTTCCATAACAACAATAAAATTTGACAATAAAGTTTTGACTTTTTCAAATAATAAGATGAACAAATCACATCCATGCTCTTCATTAAAGTTTCGTCAAATTATATTAACTTGGTTGAAGACGTATGTTGTATGAATCTTTTTTTTTAACTTTTATATAAAATAACACTATTCCCAGAAAATTATTTTTTATTTTAAATACATTCAATTATATTCAACAAAATGATCAAATAACAATAAAAAATATAAATTCATTATATAAAACCTACGTAACCCACAACAGTGTTTGTTTGTTTGTTTGTTATTTTACAAATTAATGTGTTAAATGTTGATGAATAATATTTATATGTGGATTTTTTTCATTTTTTTTCAAGTTATTATCGGAAGAATTTTGTTTGGTTTGGAGAAAAAAAGTCTTCTGAAACTTTTTTAAACTAAAAATTCATTCTTACTTTAATATCCTTTACAGCCTGTAATAGCCTGTATGCTATCAATACATGAAACACAGGACCCGTATGGCACATTCGGTAGGTATCGTGCACTCTAATCCGAGATGCGAGATGCACCCCTCCTAGCGCATTTTACATTTTACAACCGTCCGAAAACCAGTTCCCAAAGTTCCAGCAACGTTTACACTGCCGGACGCGCAGCAACCGGAAGTGTCCCGAAGTGATCCTATCCTAACGCGTCATGTACACACACTGCCCTGCATGGCGGAGAGCAAACATTATTTCAAGCTGGCGCTGATGTAGCTGGGTCTGCCACTGACCCGACCCAACGGAAAATGCGTACCGGCGCATCGTAACAGCCATAAGGCAAGAATGTTTCCAGCTGTTGGAACAGGCAGCGTTGCGACTGGCAAAAAAAAAACGCTCACAGAGACGAAGCACTGCCAGAGAGCAGAGAAGGCTTGTACAGCCTTGGGATGTCCTGCTTTACCAGCATTGCACCCCGTTTCCGTTCCTGGGAACCGTTCCATCCATTCCGAGCTGGCGTATGTCACAGCTTAAAAGAGCCAAAAGCATCCAAAGTCAATTCCTTCCGGGACAGGATTTGGCCGTGTCAGAATGTGTCGTAAGCAGTTCGCTTGGGAGGGATTACAGGCAAATTTTAGTTTTATTTCAAACGTCACAGACGGACAGACAGACAGAGAGTTGAAGATGAAATGTAACAATTGGACTAGATGGACATTAATTATAGCACAAGGATTGATGGTCTTTTTTGCTAATCGTAGCACCAACTAGTATCATACTAGGAGTGATGCTTTTGGGAAGCAACTGACAGCAGAAAAGAGCTTCTATAGCAGTTGCAGCCTGTACGTGTGTTCATCCAACAAACAAATCGCACATGGATCACACTCTACTGGAGCTGCATCTCCAAGACCAGGGCCATCCCGTCCCTAACCGGAAATGGCATCCGGCTGCGTTGGATACATGTTGGATGTGGCACCAACGATAGAGGCAATGGTATTAACGAAATTTGCCACTCCCATCAGCATAAAATATGTTTTCTGACATTACCCCGGGTGGATTCAGCAAGATAGTGCCCCCGCTAGAGTAACTTTGGGCTTCCCTTTGCAAAGTGAAAGTGTCCAAAAGGGAAAAGTTTGGTTTTGAAAGCCTCATGTGTGTTCCTTGGCAACGGACAGTTACACGGATCATATCAAGTTGCTCTTGCCATAATGCAAAGCCTGCTCCTTTCCCACCATTGAACAAGAAGTAATTAATCCATATAAATCACTGAAGCCCGTTCACGCTAGCCCTTTTTGGCCTTGATGGTAGCGTCCGACTGCCCGAAGATGCAGATGGCCTTCATTGGGGGAATGCCATAGGGCCAAAGTCGTAAAAGCGTTGCACCATAAGCTAGCGGAAACACATTCTGACAAATGATACAGTGCAAAGGAGGAAAGGGAACAAATCCATTCGGGATGATCATGATCAGGTACTTTGCAGTTTATGACACGGAACTAAGTAGCACTTTTCGGGTAGTTTGAACGCTAAAATGCTCTACATCTTTAGACGTAAGCAAAGCGAGTATTACCAGGATTTTGTACTAAATATTTGTAATGTGTGCTTGACCTCTAAATTTTGTAAAAATGTACGTGTAGAGTAACTATTTAAGAAGAAATAATTAAATACTCAAAAAATGGCTACTTCTTTAGAATGGTAATGGCAATGATAATGAACAATAGAATATTTTATGTATTTAATTCCTCATCCTTTACAGCAATGGTCTTCTAGCTGCTGTTTGTGGAGCAAATAAAAAAGGGCCGTGTAATTATTATTTTACTTGTTGTCACACTGATTGGTTTGATGTGTGTTGACTAGAGTTTGATAACTAACAACGTTTTTTTTATCTCCCAAACATAAAACATTAGACATCAGAAAAATTTCCTCAGAAAACTTTCCGACAGAAAATTTTCCTCAAACTAAGAGCCTTATGTTACTGCTGCAGAGCTGCTTTAAACTATACATACTAATTAAAATAAAGTAGTGTTTTAAAGGTATTCTAATTAAGCAATTTCATCATTTTTATATTATCATCATTTATGAATCTTGAAACAGAGCATTGCTTATTGTGGTAAGAAATATACAAACGCTTTGCTTAAATATATCGACATGATCAGATAAAAAAAAGATAAAAAGAAAAGTGTAAAAAGATTTTTACATTTTTTGATAGATTGAATCGTGGCGATTATTTTTACAATTCAAACGTTTAAAAATTAAAAAAAAAAAATGTTTCTAATATACCATTTCGAGTGCAATAACTTCTTTCTCATAGTTTACACACATTTTCATAAAAAAATAAAAGTTATGTTTTTAAAAGAAAATTTTATTTTCATTTTTATATTTCTATATTTTACATTACAAAAACTGAATTGTTAACACTTAGCTTTAAGCAATACGGCCTGGCCGTTACTACCGAATAAAAAAACCTACTTTGATTGAATGTTTAATTATCTTGAATCGAAAAAGGGCTTTCCTTTAACTGACAGGGCTCATTCTTGGGGGCCCCTCAACGGGGCTATTGACTGTCCAGCGCTACTCTCACCGGTGAGGCTGTACGTGCCTGCCAGAGCGCTTCGGTCTCGGGGGCTGCTACACGTGCCGACTCCTTCACTGCCGCCTTCACAACGCAACGGGTGAGGTGTTCGAACCCGAATTATCGACGGCGGAGTTGATAACTCGCCTAAATACCTTGCGAGCCTCTGTGTTAATGGTGTGTCTCTGTTGTAATTTATGAGTTGCAATGTATCGTATGTGTTTTTTTATGATATAGATAGGACAATGCGGTCCGTCAATTTAATTAATAAACTATAAACTATAAAAAGGAAAACTATAGAAAAGCTTCCAATTTTGTTCAATGCATCAAACATCTCAAAGATGAAACGATACACCAAAGATGTTTCTGCAGCACCGAAGGAATTCCAAATTTAACATCCGCCGACAACTTTAAATCCTCCAACGTCTCATCTCTTCCCCCAAACTCCTTCCCGCCGGTGTATCGAAATTCACTTCCCTCACCAAAAAATTGCACTTACCGGTTTGCCGCGTGAAAGTTATCGAAAGCGTCCAGCCCGTCGAAAGTGTCGATCTTTTCAACTAGATAACCTTATTTGTGACTTTTGTGAACACCTGCAAAACTTTGACTCCCTCCGCCGGTATGATTTACGAATGATGGCTACTAGCCAGAGCTAGCTAGCCAGTAGTACTTTACAGAGCGCCACGTTCAAATTTATTGCAGAAGTTGTACGAGTGAGTCGGCAACAGCATCAAGTACCATTAGGCAAATTGGTAGAGGTGGGGGGGTGGGGGGAGCGCCATTACTCCCTTTGCTCCACTTAGCTTGGTGAGCTTGGTGCGTTGACCAAAATTTCCCCGGAAAGCTCTCGAGTGGGGAAGTTTAGGAAAGATCGTGTCCGATAGACCGAGAACGTGTTTCCACTGCACGAAACATAAAGTCGTGCTTTCTTGAACAAATGTATTAGTTCCAACATTATGCTGTGGTACGTTGGCAGGCACACAATGCCTTACGTCTAATCTTCAACAAGAACAGAATCTAACATTCCTGGGCTGGTCGTGTAACTAAATGCGCCCTAGGGGTGCTGCTGTACCCGTTTTTGCTAATGTCTACCGTTTTCCTGTTACACAGAAGCAACTCATAAAGTGCCAAACAATCGATCTATGCTTGTTTCTCAGTTTACACAACCCTTTCCCTCGGACTGTGCGTTTTCCCATGAAGTCGTACCTATTCCTTCGCTAGTGGGACGTGTAGGTATCACACTGTGTCGCCTTTTGCATCGTTCAATAATGCACCGGGAATGTCCTGGGATAGGAATGCTCCGTCCTTTGTCGTCCTTTGCACATCCCTCTCGACCCATTCGCCACAAAGGCCGATGCAAACTGGGGCACACACACACAACCACCTTAAAGGCAAGACTTTGCATCCCACCACCAGCCAGCCAGGTTTGTTGGAGTGCAAGTGCCCGTGTGCGAGATTAATTACGATCGTGCGAGCCGACCGGTCACCAGCTCCGGACCCGTTGACACCGAGCGCACCAATTCCCTCGAAACGGGTGAAGATGAAGCGTACCATGCGTCAGGAGACAGCACACACTAAGCCCACCGATTGGCATCGTACTGCGGACAGCATCAAGAACAACCGTCGTACACGTGCCTGAACAACAGTGTCGACTGAAAGGGAGTTGTTTCTCCTATCATCCTGCCATCCAGTCCACCTCCGGGAGCACTGCAACACCTTCCCTAACGACCGAACGGCAGCAGTAGAGATTAATTGATGATAATTATTTTTGCTTCCAATGCTTTTGTTTATTCAACCGCAAATGTATCTACGGCGCTGCTGCGGCACTCTACCGGACACTATTGTCCGGTCCGGAATGGGGTTCCACACCAACCATCTCTCACTTGTCTAACAGTCGGTTCCATTCGATTCGGACGCTCATTCCTGTTCATTATTTTTTCAACAATTTTCCACTCTCGATTTGCTGCAGCCGATTGTTCTGGCGTAATCCCCGCCGCCAGGACAGCAGCAACTGCAATGATGCTGCTGATGACGATGATGTTGTTGATGGCCACAATAGCACAACTGCTTTGCAGTTAGTTTAACCTTCCTTCAGTCTGGTCGATGACTTCATACATATTTTGTAGAAACATACAGCTCTCTCTCTCTCTCTCTCCTCCTTTCTTCCCTCCGTACAAGAGTAACAGGAAGATAAAAAGCAATTGTTATGTCCTGGACCACAATCTTCTTCCCTTATTGTCTGTGTGCCCTTCAAGAGGATGCCCGTAATCTCATTCGAATTGCAACTGTGTTCGCCCGGACCTGCCGAGACGTACCGGCATGTGCACTATTGCCTTCATGTTGACCGGTTCCTGGATTTTGCTGGTCATGTGTGGTGCTCGTGTTACTGCATCACTAATAAATACACCGATTATACTGTGTACTGTGGGGCACGGTGATGGGGCGATCCCTCCTGTCCGACCATCGAAGCACTCTTGAAACAAAGGTGAAACATGAAACCGACAAACACAGACACAGTAATGATGATTTAGAAGCAATCAATTGACAGATATATAATCGTTTAGGAAGCAAATGATCGTATAATCACTGTTACTGTGTATTGTTTTAGCTGAAAATACTACTTTTAGTAGGGTGTTGGTGTAAGCTAATTTATTTTAAATTTGGACAGATTTTTATAGTGTTTCAAGCACATTTTGTTCATCTTTGGTAGTCTATAGTTTGTTTTGTAGTGCTATAAGTGTATTGTAGTCACTCCATATTTTGAAACATAAATCATATTTTGTCGAAGAAACAGCTTTTGATAGTTTATTTATTTTAGTTTTATATTGTAAAGTTAAAGAACCATTGAAAAAATTAAAAAAATGTCAAGCATTAAAATATGTCAAACTTGGAGGTCGTACTTGTGGTAAAATGAATTTTCTGGCTATTACTGTTTACAATGATATAATTCACGACCGAATTACAGCTACCCCCAGTTGAACATAGCGATAAAAATTAGAATGCTTAAGACACCTTTTAATGCATATCTAAGTACCATGCTAACGAACGGCTTTCAACACGAGGACAAATTGAAAAAATAGTAAACATTATAAAGTGATTAATTGCGATTCAATCAGCAGAATATTATATTAAATAATTTAAAACGAAGAAAGGAAACATGATACTTTATTACCTACGGTTGTTCATAAACTATGTCATCCACATGCTTGGAAACAATGATGATGTCCTAGAAGTACTGCGTCAATCCATGTATTTAATTTAATTATTATTAGGTTTTGTACATTGTTGTACGTTAAACTAAGCATGGTTGAATGGTTGGATGAATGGTTGAAAAAAATAGAGTAGTGTGAAATATTAAATTAAATACTATAAAACAAGACAGAAAAACGTCTTTTTTATAAGTAATTTAACAAGTTTAATAATTGCTAAAGTTAACTGACAAAATACATGTTTTAAACCGGTAAACCGGTTCATTCAGTGCCCACTTTTCAGTAACTAATGATTATAACGGCCATTTTAAACCATTTGTGCAGCAAAATAATGCTTTAATCGATTCCCACAGCCTACTAAAGTTGTACAAGCACCCACCGGTGGGCGGTAGGGACCACTTTGGGAATCACTGCTTTAAACGATTAAACTAGACCGACTTTATGGAATATAGACCATCAAATCAAACAGTTGAAATTAGTAGTAACAGCAAATTTGTTGAACTAGAGGGTAACTATTTGGGGCTAAGTGCCTTCTTTACCCTGGAGCCAATGTTCCAAGAAACCCAAAATGCTGGTAACAATCTTTCATTTACCCACACTCTTCCGCACGCAAAACACAGCCTACAGCCGAAACATTTGCGCGCCCCAAAACTGGAGGATAATTAGTTCACCCACGAAGTATATCTTATTATTCGACCACAGCGTTTTGCCGATAATTAGAATTATTTGATGGAAATTGATTTCGCTTCTTTTTCTCCCACCGCTCTCATTGCGTCCCCGGAGGCGATGAAAGATGGATTGAAAATGAAAGAAAGTTAAATCCTTTCCGGGCAACGGCAAATTCAATTTCCCCACCAAGAGTCAGTGAAGATCAGACAGAGTGTGTTTTTTCTCTCTCTCTTTTGATTTCCTACTCTTTTCTCGTTGAGTTTCTAATAGATAAATACTGTTCACCAACTGTGGAATGCATCGGATGACTTCAACCGGTGTACCATTTTGAACATTCCTTTATAGATTTTTATTCATTGAAGTGCTTCCAGCCCGTAATGAACTTTTATTCCTTTATCCGATGGTTTTACAGACTCAATCAATGATAAATTATGGAATTCCGTTTTACCACTCCACTACCATCATCATCTTCATCATCGTGCACTAGCTTCCGTCTCGAATGCAGACTTTCTTTCACCATTGATTCTTTGACCATTCCAGTAAAAAGTGCATCCAGCGCAAACTTTTGTGCTGAAATTGTGCTTCTTCGGGTAAAGCGGAACTGATAATAAATTAATTCCGTACCATCCCCGGAACTGTCACGAGCTAAGCTCCCGTCGTCGTCGGGGGAACCCTTCATTCGTTGTTCGCGTGATTTCTTCTTCCCATCGCAAAAGGAGAAAAGCTGCTAAAAGACACTTGCTGACAAAGTGACTGAATGAAATGAGAATCCATTTCCCCTTGCTGGTACGTGCACGAACGTGCACGGGCAGAAAAGTGTCGGGGCACCTATGGAATTGCAGGCGATAAAAGGAACAAGAGTTACAACGTCGCAAAGCGAACATGAGAAAATTGCAAAAATCAAAAAATCGTTCACCGCACCGTGTAGGGTGCGACTTATTTTGCATGCGAAATCGTCGTTCACATGTTTGACGAAAGCGAGTGATAAAGCACAGAACCCATACTTCCAACCAGACGTCGAAAAACGTACTTGAAATGTTTAAAGAAAACTTCCTGGCGAAGAAGCAAAAGCCCTGAAGAAAAGACAAACTCATCGAAATGGGTGAGTAAAACTTTGCAATCTCCACCAACGGAGGACTCGAAACGGAAAGAACCGAAGAAACAAGCGCGAGTGGTGGTTGCAGGAGAAAGAGCTAAAAAAAGGATGTGCTTCATTTACTAAGTTGAAGAAAAAAGACTGACTTTGGTGGATTTGGTAAATTTTCACAACACTAGCCTTGAGTCAAAACGAGTTACCGGGCACTTGATCCGGAACTGTGGAAACTACCGAGCATGCCCCGGAGAAACGGTTGTTGAGCAAACAGGTTCTAAAAATTCGACTTCATCAAGGGAAGCACCCCTTGCAGCTAGCGGGGAGCTGGTGGAGGATGGGAAGGGTAGTAAGATAAATTGAATTTTTACTACACCTTGCAGCTGTTTGGTGCAGCTCGGGATAATAATGTGAAAGGGAGGTACCGGTGGCGGTCGTAGTACTGTGACGAACGAACCTGTTACCGGCTGTTTGCATCGTAAAAAATGCCAGAATTCCAAAAAAGGGAAGCTTGCCGGAAAGGATGGTCCCAGGATGGCGTGTTGAGATGGACACTGTGAAGAGATCTTGCTGGTGCATGGTGATGACGGTGTTATAGTGTACGGCTGTACGTTGATCAAGATAGCAGTATGATGCGCTTCTCGTTTGAGGGAAGGAAGCGTATCCTGGATGCCACGGCTTCAATGAAGAGGAGTGCCGAGCACGTGCTGCGGAAAATCAATAAGTCAAACAACCGATAAGCTTGAAGCAACGATAGCCAACTGAAAAGTAGGTCTGGGACATACCGGATGCTCATATAGAAAATTCTGTAAAATACCTTCAAATACCTCTTTCTAGCTACATGTCACAAGAATGACACAAAACTAACGTCGAAGTCCCAGAATTCTTTGAAGTAAAGCACATCGTGGAAACATCGTTTTTTTGATATTAAAAATTGTAGAGGCTTTTTTGAATTCTAGAATGTTTCAACACTTGGTATACTGCCTATAATGAATATCTTTGAGAGTGATTCCTTGTTGAGACATGCATCTCCTAATCCGAAACTGAGTGTCAATCATCATAATACCTTATACATAAAGTCTTGGGCATCATACAAAGCACACCGATCGCATGGTATTTTTTTTGCTCCAAGATGATCAAAATTTGTCACAGAAAGGGTGTTATGAAAATATCGGTTTTCTACATCTTCCGAAAACGCATGCCGGCGCGAGATGCTTGGAGTTCCCAGCTCCAAATGAAAAAAAAAACAAACAATTCAAACATTTTTTTCAGTACAAATCAGTTCTTGCCCTGATCCATTCGCGTGGATTCAGACGTATCGATTCCTTGTAAAATGAATCCAAATCTAGTACATAGCCCTAGCACATATGGATCCTATTAAGCTGCAAATCAAACCTAAATCCCCGTCCCAATCCCAGACAAATCTAAATCCGAATAAAATACATCGAAAAGATCCGGTACCAACCAACAGTTAATTGTTGGCTCATCGCATAATCGTATTTTTTAGAATAGTCCTATTTTATCCTTAAAAACTGAAATTTCATTACATAATTTCAACCAATACAACAGGCATACAATTGTTGAGCATAAAAGCACTCAAAAAATATCCATAAGCGTACCACCGTCGCGGCGATACAAATCAACAGCACTAATATTCAATATCTCTAATTTATGGCCAACACCTTCAAACTGAGTGGACCTTCACAATTTATTGGCCAACAAGAAGCGCTACGCCCGGAACGGACACGGCAAAAACCCCGAAAACTATTTACGCGCATACGTGTGCATTTGTTTCAATAATAAATGATCAACGGCACCATTCGGTGGCAACTTCTCTCGATACGGGACACCATCTGGCGACTGCATGTGTGTGTGTGTCTGTACGGGGCACACGTACAAAGCTCACACAAAAGCTTCTCTCCCCGAAACGGGGAGCGGGGGGGAGGGGAGACGAAATATCGGGACATCAGCAGCACCGAATAATAATAATAATAGTAATCGCTATCAGACCGGATATCGAGAGCCAGACTTTGCACCACCATTTATCATGAATATTGCGATTAATTCCACCAGCCACGCTACCTAGCTAGTGGTAGCGACAAAAAATGGCCCCAGTGGAAAGCCATTCATTTCCCCGGTCGATCACGGTCGAACGCTTTTCGCGCGCGCGCCACTCGATGGTGGGGAGCGGAACGGGCCGAGGGCCCAACCTTTGTCGTTTCGATGCATAACTATAAAGGCACGAAACAGTGCATCACGGAACTCATTTGGATGTGTGCGGACCAAAGGGATACACGATTGCGTAGCGGCGAGCGAGAATTATACTGTTCCAATGAATAGATACGATTTATGTGTGCCGCAAAAGGTAGCTGCGGTGTCGGATTGGCCATAATATTGTATGCCTCTGTTCAATATCCTTTTTTAAAACAATAGCTATAAACTACCATTAATCAAACGGGGTGTTTACGCCGCACTTTTCTACATTCATTCGGACACTTTCTAACCCAGCACGAACACCCAGGAACTAAGGTAATCGAATTTATTCAATATCATTGATACGTACTGTCTTATTTCAATAGTATTCAGTGTGTTACTTTCTGATCTATGTCTCCTATCCTTTCTATATCCCTTTGCTGTTTCTCCTTCCTGCTCTAATATCCTCACGGGAAAACAGATCGCCACTGGTGTTAGAAAATGCAGCACGTTAAAGAGAGATTTTACTCTCTTGCAGACAGACTTTCATAAACTACCCCTATTTCTAGTAATGCATGCCGAAGAAGCACAGCTACAAGAAGCCTTAATTAGTTACTTAAGTTACTACTGCTACTATCCTACTATTCGTTACAGGTATGTGGGGAACAGAGCGACAGCAAAAGATTATCCTGATATTGCAATAGTTGCCCTGCGCTATCAGGCGTGTGCAGATAGGATATGTGTGTATTTTTATTAATAATGCTGAACGCGCTACTACTTTTTAAATGCCGACGCTCGAACGCCTATCGACAGCTAATGGCCACTTCGTCCTACGCTGCTACTACAGACTAGCAGACTACACAAGTCCGAGCAAAGCACTCCAGCCCACGGCAGGTTCTCTAAAGCGGTGCGCCTATATCGAAGTGATGACCCAAAAAGTGGTTTCAATAAAGAAACAGAAGCAATGTTTCAATTCGTTTGCCCGTACCCGTGTGGCAAACACTAAAATTGCCTAAAACTAAACTGCTTAAGAGGAACTTGCATTTAACACAACAACTAATCTGCCTTTTTCTGTTAGTTTCAGGTGCAAAAGAATATGCGTAAACGTTGAATGGTGCCTTAGCAGCAGAGCATCATCGTTCAAAACTAAGAAAGTGTTCGATGCCACTTACCGTGGTACCTATAGAACCTACTAATATTAAAGCAACACCAACGTAACTGGTAAGAAAGGGGAGAGCAAGACTGTTCTATGTCCTTTTCTTGCCAATTGGATGCAATGCATGTAACATATAATGCTTTCGAATGCAGCGTTAGTGCAGCTTCTAGTGCCCGGTTACGGCGTCTAATCATTTCGTGTCTACACTATCTTACTCTTACTTCTCTTATTATCCCTCGTTCTCTCTCCCTTCCTCCCTCGTTTCTTTGATGCAAACGATTATTGTCCCCGTAACGACACGACTAAAGATCAGTATTAATCAGTTTTTAGGTGTACTTGATGATCCTTGTGTACGGTGGTGTTCCTTTACGATTCGGCAATCTCTGCCAGATTGCTCGGTATGGCCATCATGGGAAAGGACGTCAGTGCGGGACAATGACCTGCCACCGTACCGGCATTCGAATCTACGCTGCTGCTGGTATTACTAGTGCTGCTACTGTCCAGAGCATTTCCTCTGGGGCCGCTCCCAGCATCGCTTATACGGTTAGTGTTTGCTGCGTTGGCACTGATGTTACTATCGCTAGTGGTGGAGTTACTATTACTACTATTACTGCTGCTACTGCTGCTGCTGCTGCTGCTACTATGACTACTGTTACTGCTAGTGCTACTGCTGCTGCTACTGTTACTGTTGCAGCTACCGGCTGCGTCCGGGTCGAGGGCCGACTTCAGCACCTGCTCCCGTAGCTCCCGTGACGCACTGCCGATCCCGCCCGACGCCAACCCGCCACCAACGATCAGTCGACGTGGCCGCTCGCGGTTATCACTGATATTCGTTACGCTCGTTTCATCACAGGCCATTCTAATGCTATCGGTATTTCCCACCATCGTCGGTTCGTTTTTCGAACGACCCCTCCCCGCTAACCCTCCTTCCTCCTCCTCCTCCTGGCTACTGATTTCCATTGTACCGGCACCAGCTTCGGTACTGCTGCTAACACCACAGTCCATCATTACATTGGTAGCGTTGGTACCAACACCGGCTCCACCACCTCCCAGTGTACCGATCGGATTGGTAGTCCCGGTCGGAGTAGAACATCCACTACTCGAACTACTGTTGCCACCGAAACTCATCGCCCCGAACGGTACGCTCGAACCGATGGCTCCCTGGGGGCTCGGTACGCCGGACAACTTCGTAAGGAAAAACTTTGGTGTTACACGGCCGCTCGTGCTCGTCGTCGTGCCGGTGGCTGCGAGCGGAAACGGACCGCACATTGGAATGTTGCTGTTGCCACCGCTACCACCAGTAATGTTGCCATTGTTGTTGCTCCCGTTCTCGAATGACGTCGTCGATGAGTCCGGACTGGGACAGATCGGTGATGGAGATGGCGTTTGACAAACGGGCGATGAGCCTCTGTTGTTTAAAAAAAGGTCCAATATTAGTTTAAACCAATCATTTTTATCAGTCTGTGTGTGTTAGTGATGTGAAAATTAAGCTTTAGTCGGATACTATTCCGTTAAGACTCATTTTTCCCCATTACCTTTCCGAGGCGAAAATTTTCTTCGACGGTGGCGAGTAACAGTTGCCGTAGTTGTCTTCCAGATCAAACTTTCGCTTTACTGACGAGCTGAGCGGGCTTGGCCGCAGCGGGCACGGTGACATCGACCGTCGGGTGACAAACTTGCGCGTTGGCGAGGGAGACGTCGTTGGATACTGCAACCCAATGCCTCCACGACTGCAAAAGAAATCAACACGCATAATTGAAGCAAATCGGAAAAAAAGCGAAGATACCGATCCACCCTGGACCTTACCTTGTTGGCGAGGGACTAGAGCAGCAGGTCGTGCCAATCGTCGGCAGTGCAACGTGCAGCGGATTTTGCAGATCATCGATCACCATCTTCCCGGCGGACCCGGACGAAAACGACCAGTTCTCGGCCACCAGCGTCAAGTCTTCGCAGCTTTGCGACATCTGCATCGCGTTGTGTATTTCTCGTTCGTGGTTCACCTCCCGGCTGTTGCTTACGTCCGCACACTCTTCCTGACGCAGCTGTGATATCCGGGGCGTTAGCCGGGGACCGGGCGTACCGCTCCCATTCCGTCCCGGGCTGGCACTGCCGTTCGAAATTACGGCCAGCGGGCTGAAGCTGGCCGAGAACCGGCGCACCCGCGGTGTGAAGATGTTAGAAAACGAGGTCGGAAGCGATTCTCTGGAGAGAAATAAAATAAGAATAAAAAGGAAAACATTAAAATGTGATGAAGCTAGCAGATTTCTTATCTTGTGAGAGAATTATAGAGTGTTTTTGTTTTTTCTTCTCCTCCCTGTGGTTTGGCCCCGAGTGTGCTTACCTGGCTCCTGCTGATCCTTGCTGGTAATTTGTAGAATTCAACATGCTGCCGCTACCTGTGTGCAGTGGCTCCGGGTGTCCTTCCGACAGCAGTACCTGCTGCAGGTGCTGTTGCGGTTGCCCGCTGGTGCTGATCCGACCGGAGATGATCGTGTTGCCGCTGTCACCGCCTGTGCTTGGCACGGGTTGCGATTGTCCTTCTTCCATCGGCTGCACTCCGACGGTGGTGCTAGAGAGCAAATTGTTTATCTGTGGTGCACTGGAGCAACGTTTAAGGGCATTGGGCGAGTCGACATCCATCTTACGACCACAACAGCCCTCTCCTCCGTCCGTTACACCTCTAAGAACACACCACCACTAGCGCCACGAGCACCCCGCTGGCGAGTCCTTTTTTGGGCAAGAATATTTTCCAACTTTCGCGATTCTGCGTATCAAACATGGGTTTTTGCTCCGCACTCCACTCAACCCTGCTAGATGGCCGCGCACAGCTTCGGCTACCTGAACCACCGTACAGCAATGCTGCTGCTTCACGCAACACCTCACAATCCCATCCGAAATCAATTAGACTTTTCACTTTTTCACAATCGTGGAACAATAATATTGCATCGCTCAAACGCTCTGCTGCTGTTGTTGTTCCTCTGCTGCTCGTTTCTTGCTTGGCTAGAACTAAACCCAACACTCGAGCCGGAAGTGGGTAAACGGGGGATGCTTACTCGGAACACGGTTTTGGCACTAACCGGATCGAATAATCGATCGCCGACATTTTCCGCTGCTTCCGTTCGCTATTTATCCTTTTTTGGTGATCTCTCTGTGTGTGTTTTGTACAAGCGAGCTTTACTGAGCGCACATTCGCTGTCGGTTGTCTTATTGACACTGGTTCCCCGTCCTCTTCCTCTTCTTGCAGCTCGTACAAGAAAAAAAAAACAACGGTTGTCAAACGGTACTGTCAAAGCGCGCGCCTCTTTGTGCGCGGTTTGTGTCTCGGGTGGCCGGATAGATGGCGCTGTTTTAGTGATCTTTATAAAATGTAGGAGAAAGTGAGGCAATATGGGCACTATCAATATAGGCGTAGCTACAGGTTTAAAATAAATGCCAAGGCTCAAAATCTGTTCAGTGAAATGTTTTATGCACACCATGCCGATTTTATTTCGACATAGATGAATAAGAATTGAGATTTTACAGCAAACGATACAATTTTTTCCGCCTTGAAAATAAGAATTTCACATTATACACAGGCTATCCCCACGATACAGGGTTTATGGGGACCGAGGAGTAACCGCGTGTCTCGAACTATCGCATAAGTCTTAATCCACTTATTTCAGATAAGATACTGAATATGATAACTTTTGTTTATAAAAAAAAATTCAAGTTAGTTAGCTCGCACAAGAGCGTCTTTTCGTTGAATTTTGACATAAAATAAGAGTAGTTTTTATGTTCATTAAAACAACAATGTGAACTATTTATCATCAGTTCATTTATCAGTTTAGCCATGGAGCAGGTAACTTTTCAAAACGGCGTAACTCGCAGTCAACCTAAACAATCTTTTCATTTAATGCATTTCTAAACAGCCTTAACAAGGAAAATATTTTAACATTCAAATCCATCGAACCGTGTACGTTAAGCAAAGATTGATGACTTTTTTAATCCTTCACTTCGTTTTCCACCGATGCTTATTTGCAATGTTTGTGATACAGGAACACACTGATAATAAAGTAATAAATTTTCTTTAATTGGTGCTGTTTTATTGCCAAAATTGGAATACACACTACTGACCAGTTCTCGAGAAGATACGTATGGGATTACGGAATACCCGGTTTAAACTGATCCTACCGCGCCCTATCGCTTTAAATGTTTCGTTACAAAACGTAAAAGTGTAAGTGAATCATTATGTATACGCCCTAGCAATTACAACTAGTTTTTGTTTTTCTAACCCAATAAGGAAGATTTGTACAAACAAAATTCCTAACTACTACAGGAAACAACGGTCAGCCTTAGATAATTGCAACAGTATTTACGTATAAAAGAATTATACAAAAATCAACTAAAACATAATGGTTAAAAATTGGTAGTGCGAAGGAGACAGGGCAGAGAGATAATTTTCGCATTCGCTATATAAAATATATAATCAGTCGCGCTCGGGAAGAACCTGAACCTCGTACGTATTGCGTTTAATCTTTCACGTCCACCTGCTCGTAGCGCGATTTCATCATTTTCTTTATGTACGTTTTGTAATCATCGGTCGTGCGACCGAACTGTGCTGCTGCGCTGGCTTTGATACCCAGTCCTACGTTTGCCACGCGTGCCTCCGCCTGCAAAACAAAAAAAAAATCGGAAAGAAAACGTCAATCACAATCCCTCTGCTCTATCTGCTAACGCACCGCACGGCTACCTACCTCAATGATGTTCACCCGCCCTTGATTGCTTCTGCCCAGGCCCTGACCCTCCGACCAGCCCATCTTCTGTAGCAGCTTGTTGCCAATGTTGTTCTGCCCTATCGGCACCGCAGATGCCGTCCCTTGCGGGTACGCCGACTGTGACGCTGTTTGCTTTTCCAGCTCACGCTGGAACCGTTCCTTGCTACGATTTACTGGTGGTGTCTCATCCTCGCCATACTTTTGCCGCCGTTCCTTTGCCCGATCCCGATACTGCAAACCGCTGTAAGGACCACCGGAGCCACCGTCACTACTGCCGCCACCACCACCGCCCCTAGAACCACCTCCTGCTCCGGCGCGGAAGTTGGCATTAAGCTTTTGCAGATTTTCTTTGTGCAGCGAGGACATTTTGACATGTTTCATCAGAATTTCCTGCGATTGGAAGGCTCGCTTGCAGAGCAAACAGGTTAGCCGTTCGAAATCGACCAGATCACGCTCGGCGGGGCCGTCACCGTCACCATAGTCATTGTCGGAGTCGGAACCACCGTATGCAGAGGTGGCACTCGTGACAGACTTTGCCACATTACCAGCACCAGCCCCTGCTGGGTAGGAGGAACTTCCCGCCGAAGATGGTCCCATCACGCCACCCGCCCTTTCTTTCTTTTCCAGCAACGAAAAGCCCACATCGGCGTAACCTCCGCTGCCGAGTCCACCAGCAACTCCACCGTGCGGTTCGGGTAGTGGTTTCGAGGGCCCAAGGGAAGAATAGAGTGTCGCTTCCTCGACCCTTGCCGGGGGTTGTATCACACTGTAGTCTTTCTTTTGGTTCAACTGCTTCGCCCATTTCTCCATGTCTTTCACAATCTTTTTGGCCACCTTCACCTTATCCTGCGGTGGCGCTTGGTCTTTCGATTTGGATTTTTCCATGCGTTCCGCACATTCGGCAAGTGTCGTTTGCTGCTGAGTGGTGGCAGCATTTTCAGGTCCACTCGGCTGCGCGGTGTTGGTACTGGTTGCAGCAGAGGAGGAGGAAGACGCGGGCGCTGCAACGTATGTTTGATTTTCGGGATCCCAGTAAAGGTATGAGCTGGTTTCGCTGTTGTAGTAGTACTGGGAATTGGCATCGTAGTAAAGCCCGGTGGTAGGATCGTAGTAAAAGCCAGACGTTTCGTCGTACTGGTACAGCGAGGTGTCCGGAGTTGCTGCAAGGATATGAGAAAAATAAGTTATTTTGTGAAGAAGAACTTTTACTCTGGAAGTCATATGGTAAAAGCACTATTCACCGATCAATGTGTTATCAATTTGTCCCAATAAAGCTTCCATTTTTGTTGAAAAAAACACATAATAATTTCAATACTTACGATACTTTCTTCCATCTACACCATTCGGTACGGGAAGCTGCGGTCCAGCCTGGACCGCTGCACTTGATCCCGCAGCCGGTCCGTAAGATTCAGATTTCTCCATCTTGGCGCTACTGTTCGGTCCGGACTGTTGCTTGCGTGCTATCGCAGACTGCGCAACGGCGGCACCACTGTTTGCCGTCGTTTCACTGGTGCCTCGCGGACCAGCCGCCTGTTCACCACCCATAAACGCTAGCTGGTTCGTGTAGTACTCAGTGTAGTATTGCAGGTAGTGCTCGTGTTCGGCTGCATTGGAAGCATACATTGACGCACTGTACTCGGCCAAACGTGGCACATCAGCGATCGTATAGTTTTCCGGTAAGCTTGTCAGAGCCGCAGCTGTTGCCGTAGAGCCGGATGAAGAACCGCCCGGTGCTGCTGCTGTACTGTCTTGGTAGCTACCACCACGACCTCCCCCGCCGGAATGCTTGTTCATTCCGTGCGTACTGTTGCCGTAACTGTTGTGGCGATCGTAATGATGGTTTCCTCCATCGCCACGATAGCCCGAATTATTACCCCCACCGCCTCCACTTTGGAAGTTACTGCCACCATTCCCATTTCTTCCCTCTCCGTGATGCTGATTGCCCTGTCGATTGCCTTCTCTGCCCTGGTTCGCGTGGTGGGGTTGCTGCTGCTGCTGGTTCGGTTTCATCAAATTCCTATTTTCCGTATCCATGCAGTACGAAACGATCACCTCCCGGTTGTCTATTCGAAGGGGCGGATCCAGCTCTTTCAGTGCGTTATGCGTGTTCATCGAGTCGACCAAATTGTCAAAGTGCAGATAGCACATACCGCGTGAGATCGACGTCAGCGGATCCCGGCAGATAACCACCTTGCCGATCTTCGGCACCAGCTCGGCAGGCAATATTTTCTGCATCACGCTCAGCACACTCTCCTCGTTCGTGAGCACGTCCAGATTGCGCAGCATAATCTTCTTCGTCAGGATGTTGCTCATCTCGTCGCTACCATCGCCACCGATTTCGCTGTCCTCGCGCGACGCATGGCATTTGAAGCAGTTTTCCCTGCGCTTGAAGTTGAATGCGTAGCACTAGTTTGGAGAGAAAAATAGCAAAAATATGATTAACACACATTTTGGCACACCTTTATCCCTTCACTTACCTTAGCACAGTACCAATCGGTTTGAAACTTTGACGGCATGGAAAAGGTGTACTGCATAACGGCATGCTGCCCGTTGAATACCAACACGCCCTGCAGAAAGCAATAAAACAAAAGAGAAACGAAAAGATAGGGATTAGTATTTAACGCTGAGCAACAATACCCTGTACTCAGACATTCCGGGGAGATACACTTTCTCTGTTTTGCGGTATGCGTTGCTCTGTGTACTGCCGATGGGACGCGGATTCCTCTCCGTATTGCGGGTAATTGGACGCGTCGATCAAGCTGCCGCTGTTGTAGTTGTGACGGAGGACTTTACCCCTCTTATTTGAACTGCACAGCAAGCAACTGAGGATATTTTCCTTATTTTTTCTTAATTGCCAAAGACATGGAGTCGATATGTTTTAACTAAATATTTTATAGAAAGATTCAAGTCATAATTATCGCTATCCTCGTAGCTGAATGTTAAAAGTAAAAGGATTCTTCCCCTCTTACTGTCATCTTTGCTATGTGACGAATTAACAATGAAATAAATTATAAGAGAATTGCATCCGCAACGGGGCAATAATACAAATCTTCGCAACTTCTACGACTTCCATTCAAACACACAACTCTGCGGCTATTGTGTTCACAGCACATTGCTTTCGGTCTTCCCTTGAGCATGCTTGCCGGATTTTTATAGTTTTACTTTTGGTACCTGTTTGTAACATATCCACCGAGTTGCTTCCTCTTCTGTGCGAAACTCGACAAATGCGAAACCTCTCGATTCACCTAGAAGTAAAAGACGGTCGGGAATAGAAAAAAGCAAAACACAAACACGATATCAATCATAAAAGCCAGCTCTGTGCCGCAGCAGTTGAATCATAATGCTCGAATTTAGAGTGTTTGTTGGTCTCATCGCTCCAGCGTTCCACCTTCAGCTTGTCGACTTCTCGGCACCATGTGTCGCCCCCATTGTCCTGAGTCTTGTTCACTTCACGGCACTTTGTGTGTGTTCAACTGCCGTGTGGTGAGGTGTTCGATTCAACGGCACATTACATTCCTCCTGCATTACACACCAATGGGAATGATCTTGTTTCTTTACCCAACTCTGTCACACTCGTAGAAGCGTGCCGTAGGGGACGCTTACAACCACTTACCACGATCTGTACCAGTCTAAACCATTAGCCTTAAATCTATCTATTTGTTTTGTTCGTGCTTAAAGTTACTTTGTGAGTTTGCCATATCAGCAGCTTTTGTTTACCTGTCTTTCTTTTCCGGATCAGTCGCACGTGCAAAGCCTGCAGGCCACATTGTATAAGATCGCTGTTAATCTGTGGAAAAAGTAATGAAGCATTAAATAGTGTAACGCTGTACGAAGGGTACACACCAAACTCCAAACTTACATCAGCTTCGGTGACTTGTGGCGCCAGTCCGCGGATGATAATGTTATTGTTTGGCTTTTGTTGATAGAAAAATTCATTTTCACTATCAAAATTTTCGCCATCATCCATTGAACTGGGTGAGTAGCCACCGCGGCGGCCACCGCTTCTGTCGCGATCCCTGAAACGCGAGAAAGAATACATTGTAGATTTGTTTCACAAAAATACCTCTCAAAGCAGGGCTATAAATTACCTTCGATCACGGCAGCGATCTCGATCGCGAGACCTACGTTCACGATCCCGCTCGCGACTGCGTCCACGGTATCGATCACGGCTAAAAAACGAATTAAAGGTTATTCACTAGAAATATAAAAAACTTCACATAAGTTTTGCACGTGTTCCTGTACCTGTCCCAACCACCATCTTCGTAACCTTGCTGCTCGTTCATGTCCCGGTACGATTCGCGCTCGTTGCTTCTTTGTCGAGGGTACGGGTAACGCTCCCGACTGTAAGACCGCGACCTGCTACGACTGTACCGACCACCGGCATTACGATAACGTTCCCTAAAAGAGTAAAAAAACGAATGCATTATTTTCATGACACAGTGTGCGCTCGGTGGCTGTTCCGGTGCACCCTGCGGAGAGGAAGTGCGGCCCGGAACATGACCACACGGCGACCACACGACAATGATGCTGGGCCCAGTCCCTGCGGACAGGGCACGGTTCGACCGTTTTTTTTATTATTCGCGACTGTTGAAGATCGCGTATGAAGGGAGGACGCATTATCGTTTTCTCTTTCCCTCTCCGGTTGCTACACGGTCAAGCGCTTACTTCGATCTTCCTCGATTGCCCCGGTCACGCTCATCACGTCGGCAGCGATTTCTATAGTAGCCAGAAGTATCACTGTCTGGGCTCGGTGAGACTATAAACAATCACATTTCAAAGGAAATTATTGATCGGTCGGTAATATCATATAATAACACAGGCGCGTAGAGGTCAGAAAATAAGTCAGATCCGGCAATGTTGCCGCACAATTCTAGGGGGGGTGGGGTGTCGATGCCTTTACAATTTCACCGTCACCGGACGGTCGTGTCTCGAGTCATGTTTTGTACAAATTCAATTTTAAAATTTTCGGTACATCTAATATACAGCGTTCTGTATGAGAATTACGTGCGCGCACCCACCAAGGGTAGGGAAAGGTGACAAAGGCATTAAACGTAAGGTAAGTTTTTTTTTATACAGACACAAATCGAAAAACCCCCGAGAAAACGCACAGAGCGAACAGAAAAATAAAAACAACGCCAGTTAGCTGATTCTCCACCAGTTTCTTCCGCTTTGAAACCAGTGGGCGCCGCACGAAATCACAAAACCAAACCAAAAGAATGCTACGCATACACAAAGATGGCAGACTTACAGTCCATTCCGATTCGCCTTCGGTGGGGAGGGAGATGCACCTTTGTTTCACTTTGTTTCTGACTTTTCTTCCAACTCTTCAACTGAACGTTACACAGTTCACACTCTAGGGATGTAAAATTATTGCTTTAGCATAATAACACTACCCATCGACGGGGTTTTGTAGGCAAAACGTAAGGATTAGAAAACTGCGTGCAGCAAAATGCATGCAGAACGTGAGCAAAATCTTTTCTATACCAAATGACAACACGAACACTGGGAACGTCACGGATCACCTTATTGGCACATGAATGAATGTGCAAGAAAGCAAAAGCACTACATTTATTTTTCAAGCAAAACTCGTGCGCCAAATCTTTTTTAAATTAAATTCATTGTAATTTATCCACGTTAGAATCTTTTAAACTTTTAATTCAGTTTTTTAAATGTTATTTTTGCTTTTTTCTGCCTTCGAATACCATTTATTGCATTAATGTAATCCACCTGCCGTCTAGTAGCGGGCAGCACAAGTGCAGGTCTGGGACCGCTAATTCGTCCTTCGCCGAATGCTGCATTGATCAGTCTTCTGCTTGGAGTACTGGCGGCGAGTCGAAAGTTTCAGTGCTGGTTCCGAACGGCAAATTGGTGTATCACTGCGAAACCGTAGAATTTGCAGCTTTATTCGACTGAAATTTTAAGGTAAGTTCAAAGTGTTGGCTTTAATGCAAATTTCGTGGAAAGTCTCCGTAAAGTTGAGGTTTTACTACTCTTAAAGGAATCGAATGTAATTTAACGGATTTTGATCGAAAAATGGATTAACTCACAAGAGTTCGATTCAAATTTTAGTATCATTTAAATAAATTCTTTTTTTTTTTGTTTTGGCCACGGAATGCACAAATTCTGGAAAATAATGCACAAATTCTTGTAATGGTACAGTTCTTCCGAATTTCGAATTGTATTGTTCAGAAAAACGTGCCATTTGCCCTTTGTTTCATTTGTCTGCCGAACACACTAACACATTGCCGGTACGAAACAAAAGGCACGTACGGTAGCATCGCACGCGCGGTTCCTGTTGCGTATGTGTGCGCCCTGTCAAAATGTGCCGTTCTCGCCGGCATGTGCTTGTGCGCATACTATTCGTAAACATTTCGTGATAATACCGCGCGGTCTGCGTCCGAAGACAGAGGTTTTCTTGCTCCAGTTCGAACAAAATTTCGTAGAAAAGGGCTTTAGATGGATGAAGAAGAAATGTGTGCATTTTTGTTGTAGCAGTGCCGCTGTCTTGGATGTGTGTTGATTTTTCAACAATGCGTACATAGCCAGAACAGCAGATAAGTGTAGAGAGAGCGAGCGAAATAGAGAGAAAAAAAAGAGTGTGTTCGTTTGTATGGCTTTTTTGCTGAAATCAACGTTATTGGAGAAGCTGCCTTGTTATGCACTTCACCTTGTCGGTCCGTTTTGTAGACTAAACTAATTCATAGTATCAATCGAGAGCCTTAACAACCAAAGTACCTGAAAGTAAGGTTAGTAAAAATGCAGCTTAAGCTAAGGAAATCGGAAGGATTACTTCAATCATAGCTCATGATCGTGATAAACGGTGTTGTCGAGGTAGTGTACTTCTGACGAGTTTAAACAGGTTGCCGTTTTGTCCACACCTTTATCGTAGTTAGCACTGGAGCGGAAATTAGCGCTGCATCAGAAGTGTGGCGTTACAGGGAGGGTAAGAGGCATAGTTGGGAAGTTTTAAGAGATTTAAGTAAGTTCGAGAGGAGAAATGGTGATGGTGAGCTTTCGTGCACGTTCCGGGACAGCGGATGCGGAGGGTATCGTTGTCGTTCATCCGGCAATAATTGATGCGAAAAGCGCGCGCCGTCTTAGGGCAGCGCTACATCGAGTGATATTCACTCATATACACACACACGAACAGTACACAAGTGCTTGAGCACTCAAAGGCTACTGCGACTGTGTGTGAGGTCGTTTCAAAGAAAGCAGCGTGGAGACGGCAATTTTCGCTGGAAAACACCACAGCCGGTGGTGGTGTATGTGCCACGGCAATTATTTTTTATAATATTTCAACCATCTTTTCTTTCCTTCTCTCTCTCCCCACGTGTTGCTGGCTGGACGTTGGTGGCCGCTGCCATGCATCGCATGCTCTTCGGTGTATACGCCATTGCTAACCGAAGTAGAATCGCCGTTAGTCACTTCGGGCACAGAGTGTGGACGTGCAGAGGAGATCAGCGTGATAGATCTTCACAGAAGGAGACATCTAACTAAAAAATAGATTTCAGCTGGAAAAGCAAGAAGAAAAAAGGCGAAATGAGCAACGACGACTACTGGGACGACGTGAGTATTGTTTGAGTAGTTATTATTACGATATTGTGTGAGTTTTCCGAGTTTGTTTAACATTCATTTTACGGTTTGTATTTTCTATGCAGTGCGAAGAGGGACGAAGCTTCGACCAGCCGAAGTTTGAGGTGACCGAAACAACAGCGGTGGGGGACAATGACACCAACGCATTCGATACGTACGAATCCAACAACGGCTTCGGTAACGGTGAGTTTTGGATCTTCTGAGCATTTTAAACACGGATATTCTATTATATTTGCAACTAGTAGATGGTTGCCAGGAATCTTGCCTGTGAAGTGAAAACTTGCACATCAACATCTTTTTGTGAATTTTGAAACGAAAATGTTTTACATTTTTGTAATTGGTTGTTTTCTCCTCGCAGAATATAACGGGTACCAAAGCACGGAAAACGGTGATGGAGGTGGCTTTGGTGGTGGCTTTGGCGGTCGTGGAGGTCGCGGTGGTCGTGGCGGGCGAGGTCGTGGAGGGCGCGGTGGTCGTGGAGGACGAGATGGCGGCGGCGGTGGCGGCGGATTTGGAGGCGGCAGTTACAAGGATCGCAACGGCGACGGTGGCCGGCCTCCCTATTCCGGGAACAGCGATCCCAGCATGGATCAGGTGAAGACGGACAAGCCGAGGGAGCTGTACATTCCACCGCTACCGACCGAGGACGAGTCGCTCATCTTTAGCTCGGGCATCAGTTCAGGCATTAATTTTGACAAGTTCGCGGAAATCGAGGTGCGCGTGTCGGGAGAAAACCCGATCGCCAAGGTGGAAAGCTTCGAACGGTTCGGGCTGTGCGAGGAGGTGATGACGAATGTGCGCAAGTCCAAGTACGCGAAACCGACGCCCATCCAGCAGCACGCCATCCCGATCATTCTGAACGGGCGCGATCTGATGGCCTGTGCGCAGACGGGTTCGGGCAAGACGGCCGCGTTCATGTTACCGATGATTCACCACGTGCTGGACAAGGGTGAGTCGCTCGATCGGTACACACGCAACCCGTACATCGTGATCGTGGCGCCGACCCGCGAGTTGGCGATACAGATTCATGACGAGGGGCGCAAGTTCGCGCACGGCACGGTGCTGAAGGTGTGCGTAGCGTACGGTGGAACGGCCGTACAGCACCAGCTGCAGCTGATGCGCGGCGGCTGCCACGTGCTGGTGGCAACGCCCGGCCGCCTGCTGGACTTTATCGACCGTGGGCATCTGAACTTTGAGAACACAAACTTTGTGGTGCTGGATGAGGCCGACCGCATGCTGGACATGGGTTTTCTGCCCGCGATCGAGAAGGTGATGGGCCACGGTACGATGCCGGCCAAGGAGCAGCGACAGACGCTCATGTTTTCCGCCACCTTCCCGGCGGAAATACAAACGCTGGCCGGACGGTTCCTCAACAACTACCTCTGCGTGTTTGTTGGCATCGTCGGCGGGGCGTGCGCCGATGTGGAGCAGGAGATCCATCTGGTGGAAAAGTTTAAGAAGCGCAAAAAGCTGGAAGAGATCCTGAACGAGGGCAACCCGAAGGGTACGCTCGTGTTCGTGGAGACGAAGCGCAATGCGGACTATCTGGCGTCGCTCATGTCGGAGACCCAGTTCCCGACCACCTCGATCCACGGGGATCGATTGCAGCGCGAGCGTGAGATGGCGCTGGACGATTTCAAGTCCGGCCGGATGGATGTGCTGATCGCGACGTCGGTAGCGGCCCGTGGGTTGGACATTAAGAATGTATCCCATGTGGTGAACTACGATCTGCCGAAGAGCATCGACGATTATGTGCACCGCATTGGGCGTACTGGGCGCGTCGGTAACAAGGGACGAGCAACGAGCTTCTACGATCCCGAGGCGGATCGTGCGATGGCGAGCGATCTGGTGAAGATACTGACGCAGGCCGGCCAGCAGGTGCCCGACTTCTTGAAGGATGCGGGCGGTTCCGGTACGTACATGGGATCGTCCCAGTTCGGTGGCAAGGACATCCGCAACTCGTACGGGTCCCGTGTCGACGCGCAGCCGGTGGCCCTCGAGCCGGAGGAAGATTGGGAATGATCACGCGAAAGCGACTCACGTGTCACACGCATATCCTTTTTCTTTCCCTTTTGTTAAATTGCCCCCTCACTTGAAACGAAACTTCAGCAGACAAGTTTCCTTATCGAATTGTGGAGTAGAGCTCCCTTTCACCCTTGTGACACACATGCGTGAATTCGTACATTTAATGACAGAACAATGTATGACAACAAACACACGTACACCGCATGACGTAGCAAGGACTTGTTCGTTAATAAAACGTTGATAACAACTTTTTGTAAAATATCGGCTGTGTGTGATTGTATTCTCAAGCATTCATTTATTGAATTTCTAACTATTTTGTGAAAACTCTGGTCGAAAGGGGGGGGGGGGGGAGGGTGATCTTTCCATACTAATTGGCACAGTACGCATCAACCTGCGAGACGCCGATATCCAACGACTCCTTCACGATCGCGCGTGACTCCGCGAGACAAACCACGAAAGCCGACTTGAGTGCGGCCACCTGCTCACTCGTCACAACCACTCCCTCCACACCGTTCGCGTTGTTTAGCTTCTCCACGATACTGGCCTGAATCGCGACCGGATCGATAAAGATGTTTCCATCCCGGAAGCTGCTCAGCAGACTAATCTTGGCATACTCGTCCTGCGACGACGGGTAGAAGCGAGTGAACATTTCGTCATCGATTTTAGCGACACAGTTCCGGAGGGAGAGTCCTGCCAGGCGCATTAGGAGGTCTGTACGGCTCTGAACGAACTGCGCACAGTCAGTGTTGATCGCTGGTGCCGTGAGTCTTTCCAGGATGTTCGCTTCCTCGTCGATCGCTTCCTGTACGTATGGTTCCTGCGTGAGGATGAGTTCCGACTGGATCGATACAAACAGCTCGGATGCACCGGCAATGAGCCTTCTCTGTTGCTGCTGTCCTCGTGCGGCATTGGGCGCCTTTAGTGGTTGGAAAGCCTTCAACGCATCCTGCCGGCTGCTACCCTCAGTGGCGTCCAGCGCGAGGAACGCACACACCAGCAGCACGGGCCACAGGTTAGCAACGGATCTCATTCTATTGTACTTCGGAGGGAAGGTAAGGAAATCGTCTTCTTTTCTAGAAGCCTACAACAGCACTACTGCTGGTGGTAGATCGGCGCCGGTTCCTTCTTATATTGAATGGTGTGCTTATCTGGAACGGCCCGATAGGAGTTTGATAATGGATAATAAATTGACGAAAGAAAAGGAATGTTGGATCCGCAACCGTTTATCTTTACAGACGCTGCCGGTAGGTGGTATGCCAGACCAACAATGATCATAAAAGGAGTTATCACCGGATTGGTTTCAAAATTCATCCAGCGTAACAATCAGCTGGCTACATGACGAACCTATTTTCCCAGAATTGTTACTTAGTTGCTGTATCCGGAATCCGTTGTAATTGGTAATAAATCTTCAAGTTTTACTCATTTTAAAATGTTTTTAACCCATAAATCAATCGCTTTCAGGATGTTGATACAAACTACTGCTCCAAGAACGATATAGATATTTGTTGTAAGTAAGTAAGTTTTACGTATCATTATGGCTTTATGCATCCATTCCTAATTTCTATGCACCAGTTGATTGGGTTGAGTTATGTTAATGCACAGTTGTCACAGTATGCATTTAATTTATTTTAAATATTTTTTTTATTTATTTGCCTATTAACGTTTCTATTTTTATTTGGTAGTGACGGCAAGGCTGTATTGCTTATTTACTTTTCTATTACATATTTTACACCTTTTTTATTGATGTTATCTGAATGCATTCACATTCTTTTTAAAATTTGGTTTGTTTGTTTAATTTAATACATGTTTAATATATTTTAAGATTATTGATTGCATTTAAATTTATATTTTTTATTTATTTTAATTTTCTTGTCTTCTTACTTATAATTTCTCATCTTTTATCATGATTTCAATGTGATATCAGCTTTATGAAACTATTCCACATAAACATTACGTTTGGAGTTTTTGTTTGACGCAAACGAATGCTTCTCATATCCGTTTTGCTAATACCACTACTATTTCTGTTAATACATTTAAATTGCTCTGGAACTCTTTCATTTGTTTTATAATTATTAAATTTATTATTATCTTGGACTAATTTCTCGAACCTCAGATGAACTTCTAACAGTATCCTAAAATAGAGAACTTGAGAATTTTGCTCGTAATGGCTCTATTTTTAAATTGTTCACTTCCCGCATTAGTTCCGTTTTTGTCAAAAGCAATACAAACTGTTGTATCGGACCATTGTCATATAAAATTGATGGAACCACAATTTACCGTTTTTTCCGTACCGGATACTGGCTGCTAAATTCGTACCAATATATATTTTATGGCTCGTCCCGTTGATAAGGGATTATCGTTCTCAGCGGTAGTGCGTTGCCAGAGGCTAAAACAGAGTATAAAACAGGGTTTATCGGGTGCTGTTGAAACAGAAGACGTCTTGTAGCGCATCGAGAGCAGACTTCTAGAGAGTTTCCATTGCTCCTCTTTTGTCCAAACCGTTGTCGGCAAGTATTCGCAAAGCGTTCAGAAAACCATGAAGCTGTCGGTCGCCTTTGTCGTGTTGTGTCTTGGAGTTGCGAAGGTTAGTTTGATCATTGGCTCAGTGTAGGCAAACAAATAAAGCTTAATCTAATGAAACGTATTACCCTCCACGCAGCTCACCGATGCAGCTCGGCCAGTCTCAACGGAAGTGGTGCAGAAGCTGAAGGACCTGGAGCCGGTGTACAAGCAGCTGCAGGATAAGGTGATCAGCGAGGTGGCCAACGCCAAGCTCGCTACCGCTACTGCTACGGACTTGTTCTACAAGAACGTCATTACCGAAAAGGAATCATCGCTGTCGCGTGCCATTAAGATGGAAGATGACGTCCTCAATCAGATCAATGCGCAGGCGCCGAGCAGTGACTCGTCCTGTTTGGATTTTGTTCGTGGAATAATGGATAACAACATGAACCTCGCCGGTATTACTTTCACCAACTGCGTGAACAACGTGGAGGTGGGCGTGAACGGTGAGCTGGACAAGGTGTACCAGCTGCTGCAGGTGGACGAATCGGAGCTGTTCGACATCAGCCTGCTGGATGTGTTCAAGGGCGAGAACATCATCTTCAATCCGACAAAGATCATTGGCAAGCTGGACGAGAAGCGGGCTGAGATTGACGGTATATCGTTGAGCTTTGTTGCCGACATCAACTCGGCCGTCGGTAGTTACAATGCCCGGCTGGGTGATCTGCAAAACGTGTACAAGGCCTGTCTACTGGACAATGAGGTGATGCTGAAGAATGCGGTCGACAATGCAGTGGGATGGTTGAAATCCACCTGCTAGATAAATATTTTCTAAGATGCTGATGTCCTTTTGCTAACCCATTCAAACTGAGCAATTACAAATGCATTGCAGCACAATAAAGGCTGGAGTTTTCTTTCAAGATTTATGATGTTATACAGAAAACGATCGAGAATTGTTTGAGCGTTCAGAACGAGAAGTCGCGTCCACAAAGCGTTGACCAATAAGCAGATAACCTGATTAAGTTGATTTGAGAAATTTTATCGAACCTTACAATATCTTATTGGTTAGTCCGCTTCAGCAAGCTTAATAGTAAGGATATCCGAATTTCCTGGACGTTAAAACGAAAACTGAAGAGGTCTGAAATTAACGTTCATGAATTCATTACACCTTTTAGAAGGTTTGTAACATATCTATAGAATTTCCTGTGTTGCAGCTTATCAAGTAAAATATAGAAAATTACAGCATACCTTTTCCATTTTCATTTTCAATAAACAATGTAGTTGGATAATAGCATAAACATTACTTTTTAAATCTAAATACTTTTGCTTTTCATTATGTAGTTATCGTACATCATTCTCTTTAAACAAGCCTTTTTTTAATTTAAACAATTAACGAGCTTATAGCACCGTTTCAGAAGAGGTAACCATTGCCCCCCGTCATCCCCTAACGCTACAATACTTATCAATGGCTTCAAATGATAGAATTATCTCGTTTACCTAATCGTAGTATACCTAATCGTTCATCGTAGTATACCTAATCGTTCAGCTGAGGAATTTATGATTGATTTAAAATCATATCCTCGTGTGGTGAACCACTTAGCATATTGATCAGAGCTTCATCCGGCAGGATCCCCGCGTTTTTGTTTAAATTTAAATTTAAAAGGATTTAAATGCGTTTTTGTTGCATGGAACGATCGTTTGGGGGTAGTGTTTTTCTTATCTCCCCCTAACTTGGACAATAAGAACTTTCCTTGAACGGTGTCAAAACCTCTGTTTGGCCAATCCCCTTGGCCCCTACAATTTAACCCGGATGCATTCAGGTCCTATAATCACTATCGGTGACAGTGTAAAAGCTTCCCATGATAAGATTATCTAGTTCTTGGATGGAAGACGCACGAGCACATCTGTCTCTTGACTCAGTTGTGGAATTTATGATCTATTCAAAGTCTGCAGGATATCCGCTTACGGTGAGTGGTGTGTTGTAAAGCTATTAGCTGGCTTGTGTAAATTCCCTTGCCTCTTACTATTACCCCAATATGTGTACAATTGATATGAAAGTTGTGTAGACGTGCGGTAAATCGAAGTGCGAGATCCTACTATGTCTCTAGACTGTCATTAAGCTTATGAATAAGCTGATTAATCTGTCTAGTATTAAATTGATTATATTGATCGGTGAAGAGTGCTGATAATGTAAAGGATGCTTCTCTATTGTACGAAAGCTAACTGGTAACAGATTTACGACCTGTCTAAAAACTAGCGACCTGGATATGCTTAAAATATCTGATCTGTTGGTTTTATGAGAAAATTCCAATAAATTAAAGCTTTGAGAGGATTTAAACTGTAGGTTGTAAACTGATAGGTGAACGCACTTTCGAAGTCGTCCCAAATTTCACCTATCTCGGGTCAAAAGTCAGCACCGACAACAGCATAGAGATCGAGCTGCGCGCACGGAAGCTGGTGGCCTGCCGGTCTTTCTATAGAAGAAGAAGAAGCATGTCACCTCACAAAACCTTTCGCAACGGACTAAGCTGGGACCATAACGCACCTATATAGTTCCAGTACTCACGTATGCCTCTGAGACATGGACGCTATCCAAATCTGACGAAACCCTGCTAGCCGCGTTCGAGAGGAAGATGCTCAGAAGGATTGTTGGCTCCATACGTGAGGAGGGACAATGAAGGAGCCGATACAACGACGAGCTGTACAACGATCTCTCCGTTGTGCAGCGGACTAAGCTCGCCCGACTCCGGTGGACTGGCGATGTTATACGCATGGACCCGGACGACCCAGCCCGTAAAGTCTTTTTAGGTCGTACACATGGACAGAGGAGGCGTGGTAGGCCCAAGCTGAGGTGTGAAGATAGCGTTGAGGCTTCCGACATCAAGGCCGGCTTAATGGATTGGCAGACGATGGCGCGAGACCGTGAGCGGCTTCGAAGTTTTTAGCAGCAGGCGAAGACCGCGAAACGGTTGTAGCTCCCGATAAGTAAGTGTATATAGCCTCAACATAATATTACATGCCACACATGTTCGCACCAGAGTTGGGTAAATCTGAGCCAGATTCTTGAAACTGAATAAATATTCAAAATGAATCATAGAATCTAAATCTCAACTGAAAAGATTCATGAATCTTGAGATTCAAGAATCTTATTGTTCCTTGCTGGAGAGGCGAGGCTAACTGCGCCATGATTTGACCAAACGAAAAAGCTGCGATGTCAGCACCAACGGAACAGAATCGCGGGATCATGTTTCAGAACCGAAACACGGATCCTGATTTTTTTACTGCAGAAGTAACGGCCAGGTCGTAGTGCTTTCCTTATCCAGATGTTGCAGAACCTTTTTACGCACATGGTACGAATTCAATTTTATTTAAACTAGCAAGCCGAAGTGGAAACGTACCCAGGGAGAGTCCTTTTCCGAACAAAAGGATACTTTTCCTATAATTTAATATTTGCAGTACTTTTGTGACCAAAATCAAGCGGCTTGCATGGGTAATTTTTAATGTTTCACTAGAAGTTGCCAAGTTACTAGGTATCTGGATGTTCATGGATCTTGATGTTGCTGCATCTTGGTATTTATAGATTTATGTATCTTCGAAAAACTTCATCCTGAATAGCAAAACTTGGCCACGGTTAAAGGGATCAATAAACTTATACAAATTTCTGTTGTGCATGCCACTCTGACTGGCGTTATAATTCCACAAAGCTTTATTAATCTCGAGATGCATTAATCTTTAAAGATTCACGAACCTTCAACGATTCACAAACTCTGGTGGATCAGGATTCTGATTCAAGATTTGGTTGGTGATTTGAATGATTCACTTGCATAAATCTGTAAAACGGTCTGCAGCACTAATTCACACGCATCCGGGCGCTCCCAAACCTGATGCGCACAGCAAACCAACCTGATAAGCCACGCGTATCTGTTTTGCGCCTTCGATTACAAGCAAAACACTCATCAGCTAGCCGGGACAGAATGAAGATTAAATTTAAGCTTTCTCTTAGCACTTAGTGATGTGAAGCTAATTTATCTTTTGTTTTTACTTAACATGAGAACTTGTGCACATAACACATTTTTTTATAATATAAATGCAGTATATACATATAGTTACACATCTGCCTAGTAGCGTATCAGTACATTACAGTTCACAGGATAAAATTGATTCACGCCGAGTCATGATTTCCTCCTTTTAATTAATATTATTTTTTTATACACCGAGTGAGTGGCTCACCGCATAATTATGTACCGTATTGAAGTAACCGTTCATAATGCCTCACGTGTATACTTCTGTCCCTTTAACCGCCAACAAAATACATTGACGTCGTTAGCCGTCTGGCCCCTGGGTAAGGAGGTTTCGGCAGGGCCGTATCTCTATGATCATATACGTATTTACCATTTTAATGTTATCGTCCATCCTAATTGCTGTGGAAAGTACGATAAGATTTATTGCACTTACAAGATTTATCACCCGGATTTGGTGTAAGGGTATAAAATCAATACGCGTGTGAGTAGCGCAGATCAAGCTTAACATTCTCACCGCGTGTGCGTGGGTCTTTCTTGTGCAGCTAGGCACAATGAAGACTTCCACGGTAATTTTAATCTTAGGCTTTTGTGGCTGTTTGTCCAACGTGTGTATTTATTAGAAAAAATGAACTGTTCTTTGGATTGCCCGCTCACTTTCCCTTGCATTTGCAGATCCTTACAGTCGAAGCCGGTCGGTTGGCATCGATGGTCGTTGTCCAGCGGCTGAAGGAGCTCGAACCGAAACATGCTGAAATTAGGTATCGCATCATTAACTTCGTCTACTCGGCGAAAAGCAACTTGGTGCGAAGGTCGGACGAGTTTTACAGGCAGGTGATCGCAACCAAGGAAGGATCGCTCGCTTCCTCGATCGCCCTGGAAGATGATCTGCTCTATCAGCTCGATCATCAGTCCGAATCGGTGGATCGCGCCTGTCTCGACTTTCTGAAAACCAACGTCGATGGTAACATTAACGTGGCGGGTGTCGGTTTTACGAACTGCATCAACGACGTGGAACGCGGAGTGGACAGTGCGCTGCATCAGGCCCAAAAGCTGCTGGATGTGAACGAGTCGGAAATATTCTACCAAAGTTTGCTGGACGTTTTCGAGCACGAAAACATCATCTACGGGCCGGAGGCAATCGCTGCCAAGCTGCAGCAGAAGGCGGCTGAAATTGATGCATTCGCGAGTGATTACATGATGGGAATATTTAAAGTGTTGGAACAGTTTTCCTCCCGGCTGTGCGAGTTGCATAATCGCTATCAAAGGTGTCTAGAGATGAACGAATCGGTGCTGAAAATGGCCTACGACGTCTCGAAGCAACAGTTGACAAGCATTTGCTTGGGCTCGATTGTGAATTGATGGTGAGTTGGCTTGTTCTGCTGTGATAGTGCATACCAGTGTGACATATACACACATTTATACTCAACGTAAAACAAAGTAATCTTGAATACGCTTTATATATGTTACTATAATAAATTTACCGTA
>KB671841.1:38767-71314 GCA_000349105.1 Anopheles epiroticus | reverse complement strand
AGACGCAAAGCATACGACTTTTCTCTAACCTTAAGTTTTTGTCCACCCCTAACTGCCGACCCAAAAAAGCAGAAAATTATCTTCAAAGCACACACACACACATCCATTCATACCGCTTGATAAGATGCTTCGCACATTCGCTCACATTAGTCATGTGAAAACTAAAATGATTATCTGACAAAGTGAATACATACGTCGGTTGAAAGTAGGACGACGGTGAAGCCGAAGACGGCGATGATGATGTCTCCAGCAAAGTGCAAAAACTTTCCGAAAAAGCTGGGTGTATCAGGCTGCGTGAAAGCATTTTCTCTGCTCCAAAAGGCAAAACGCATTTTCCTACCAAGAAACCCGGGGCATTCCCCAAAATAGGGGAAGCTCCCAGGAAAGCGGGAACGCGGCGGTTGTCAAAGTTGTTAATTAGTTATTCTAAATGTACAAGGGATACAAGAAAGCGTTTTGTGTCGTTTTTTTTTACCCTCCTGCTCTTGTGCTGCCCCTGCCTGATTGTAGTTTTCTCGAGCGGATTTCAATGCAAAAGCCCCTTTTTCGGTCCGGGAATGAAGATATTCAAGTGTGAGCAGTGAGGTTTTTTTCTCTCTCTTTCTCTCTTCTCCACTTTGGTAGCCTTAAGAACCGGTGTCTTCAGTTTTACGGGGAGAAAACTTTTCCCTTAAAGCACTTCATGCCGGCACCCATTGGCTTGAGTGATTCGTGAACAAGTTCTTGTGCTTGACGTTAAATAATGATACTAGTGCGTTTAGATGAAAGGGGCTCGGAGGGAGGGTGTTTTTCCCATTTTTTTGTTTTTTTGGAGCACTTCACGGGAAAGTGGAAAACTGTGTGAAATGACAGGAGTAAGATTTTTGGGGTCGCTTTGATCCTTCGTCTTATTTTCGGGGCTTTTCGCTGGCACGGTCTGCCGAACACACGAGCCAAAATGGAGACACTCTCAATGAATATCTCATCAACTACAAGGGAAAAGAATTTTCTTCCAAGAGAAAGTGGCAGGTTAATAATTTACGAATCGTCCTAATGTAGGCCAAAATGTAGTGTACAATTTAGCTAATCGCCACATTTTTTTTGTGCATTCAAGTGAGATTTTATATCTGTTTAAAAGGGTCGTTTTACCTCAAACCAGATAATTTTAGATGATTTAAAAATAAGGAAAAATAAAAAATAAAAAATTTAAAGCGAATACGGTCAGGATTTTCAATTAAAAAAATCTATTTCAACTCTTTAACTGTATAAGAACAACGATCTATGGCTTCATTGCCTTGAAATAGCTTCCAAAACTTCACTCCTGTGGAGAGCAACAGGCAACCACTTGAAAAGGAAAAGTCAAAGTGCAACCAAGATAGAGAGAGAGAGCAGAGGCAGAGGGAGAGAGAAAAGCCAATCAAGCCGTCCCCTCCGCATTGGACCAATAACGAACGCAAATTTATGTTTCACAGATAATTGAAACGGATCGGATTTTAACTGACCCCAAACACACTACAACCCCGGGCTAAGCCCTTTACCGAAAACCTTACGAAGCAACCCGCAAGGTGGTAAGTGGTGGTTCGATCCGTTCGGCTTTGTTATGCTTCTGCTTCGGTCTCTACCACAGGGGTAAAAGGTGTACCTTCCCATTCGATTAAGCGAACACTAAAGCTAGACTTTATTTGCGTCACAAAACCTTTTGTTGGGTACGAAACCCCGTTACGAGACGTTATGATCCAGTCCATCCGCTGGGATCCACCAGGTCTAGACGCTTTCGTTTGGGTCCGTTCCGATCGGAATCATAATCTGGAGCAGGAAAAAAAAGGGCAAGGTCCGGTTTTGTAGGAGCAACCAGAAAAAAAAATGGAAAAGGTGCCGGTTCAATTCAGTTTATTAGTCCTCTAAATAACTGAGTGCCTGATTTTGCGCTCGATTTTGGTTTCAAACTCAATTACGCCCGATAGATAGTGGGTTTCGGGGTGGTAGTGTGGCGTGAGCTTGATTGGAATAGAGGATCGGAGCTTGGAACTTTCCATTTACACGGAGCGAAGCAATTGCTAGTAAAAAATCAGATTAGGACAAGCCAGTTTGTGCGGAACGAGTGTAATGTCTCACAATATATCTATTTACAGGGCCTTTAGCTTAAACCTGTTAACTGAAATCACTCACCTCATTTACTGCACGGATCGTAAAGCGTGTGTGATGGGTGCGTCCTTTTTTTACCATCATCAATCAGAGCCCCATCGCCCGTAAAGCTTGATGAAAAATATCCAGAATCCTCGGCGCTGGGCAGCTCCACTTAATCATTAGCTCATTATAAAGCCCACACACACTCGTCCTAAATCGAGTCCAAAGCAAACAACTCGCTCCATTTTGGTGAGAATATTTTTCCCCTTCTTCAATATCCTCCAGCTCATGTGCACTAACACGCTGGCAGACCTCCACCAACTGCATCGAAGTTTTATTGATCAGAACCCAACGCGCAGTAGAGGCGAACGAACACTCAAACAAACTCCGGCTCGATTCAGTCCATAGCACCGGGGAAAATAAATTAGTGTGCTTTATCTCCTAATGATTTCGTAATTTATTGCCATAATGTTGGCCCAGGCCGTTTGTTTTCCTGCTTTTTCCACAGACCGGGAAACCGTACCGTGATGTGCGCTGCTGCCTTCTGGACAAGAATTCGAGCCGACCGAACCGGTGCAGGAACAAAATAGATGACAACCGGCACTGCGACCACCTTATGACGCTGTGGCCGCTCAGGTTCGGTACGGAGCGACGCAATCTTCTAAACGGGTTGATCGAAACGTTTCGGAACGGACGCGGCACACTAACGGCGGTCATCGTTGATCTTTGTCGCCGCTTGTGCGACTGGAACAGAACGGAATGGACATCCCGGGGTCGTGTCTGTGGATACTATCACCGTCTATGGATGGCTGTCGATTCAGGTGGATTGACTCGGCGGGAAAATACAGAAGGCGTACTGACGCCCAACTGGAAGTTGGTAGCTTCGATATCCCGCAATCAATCAGGTGGCTCACTGGTGGCTTTTTCACCAGCAGCACGGGAAATGAGTGAGGAAAATAATTAAAGCGTACCGAGGCCAATAAGTTTGCTGACCAAGCAAGATAAAGCAAACAGGGCTCAGCGGGGCAGGCAGAGGTGTTTTAAAGAAATTGAAGGATTTGTGGTAGCTTGGTGTCGATAATGGATATTCGGTACTTTGAAGACCGTTGTTTTCTGTTTGATAAATTGTACTATGAAGTATTTAAGTCATGTTTTGTGAACATAGTGTGTACCTTTACTATATTTGTAAGGACAGTTTGCGTATTCTCTATGCTAAACACTTTGTTTCCTTTTCTTTCGTATATTTTGCATTTTTTCTTTAATCTTTCATGTTATGATATTCTCAAGAAAAGTTTAGGTGATTGATTTTAAACTTTATGTAATTTAGAATTTAGGTATTTTTAATGTTGTTTTATTAATGGAAGTGTCAATTGCTAAAGAAACTGTTTGTAATTAGTTTTATAATATTTTCTCGCAGCTATTTGGGATCAAAACTCTGTTAATTTTATTTTAAATTGATGATTTTATTTATGAAAAGAAGGATACTTCCGAATTATATAAAACGTGTAAAAAGAGCTTTTCCTTACCCCGAAGACAATAAGTAATAGATTTGTAGCTTCAGCTAGATTTGTCTAAATTTACCTTCGATTGGGGAAGATTATGCACTTTACGATAAGTACTATGTTAAAGTATACAAACTAAGAAACCTCGATTCAAAATTACATAGGTGTTCATATAATGATGTAGCTCTTACCTTCAACTCTGACCTTGATCACTTCAAAAGATGCAACGAACTAAGTCTGATATGATTGTAGTGTTTTATACGGCCTTACAGCTCAATCTAAGTACCTCATTCTAGTCAATTAGATATTTTACTTTACAATAGTAATGCGCGTATTGGAGTCTAACGAAACCAAAAAATATATAATCTTTTTTCTAATTATCTATGATTCTCAGAACTATCAAAATTCAACCATCAAAAATGTAAGAAAAACAATATGAGAATATGTTGTCTCTACATTGGCTTGACACTTTTTTTTTAGGGTTATGAAATATTAAACGATTTTTGATAATTAAGTTACAAGTAAGGGCAACTCTAAAGGACAATAGTTTTCCTATTGCAGCATAAGAGGTATTGATATAGATAATATTCGAGTTACTGACCTAAATTATTTTACAATTTTTGCATTTATAAAAATAACAAAAAGTATGTTTTGTTCGACTGTCTTGAGCAGAATGAGAAAATTTGTATATTCATCATATTTCCAACTTTAATTCAACCACCAAAGCAACATGTTGTCACCGTTTCCTCCCAACGTGTATGTCCTTCTATTTTCGACCGTTTTGTTTAGCGTTGTGCACAACCAAATGATAACATATCTTTTTTCCCGTAAAAAATCTGTCGTAACTAGGGAATTCCTTTTCGATCTCCCGCCCGAACCAGAGAGCAAAAAGCGTAACCTCTCATCGTCAAGGGAAATCAAAGTGCGGTTATGTGTACCGCGTCCCATCCCATCCCACGGCCTTTGACCGATGTGGTGATCCCACATCACGACATTGATCCCATTACGAATGGATTTTTAGGGTTCGTTGCGTTTTTGTATTAGATTTTGTTTCCCGTCTTTCCGCTACGTTTTTTTTTGGCGCTCCACAGCATGGCCTGGTCTCGTACCATATTTTTATGCTTTTCGCTCTCGATGAAATTCAGGACGATTAATTCCCACCGGCCGTCGGAAGATGTTTCGCAAACCGGAATCTTGTCTTGTATGCTAGGCCTAGGCCCATTATCGTTTGACAGCTGAAGAACGACTGAGGCACTAAGATGAGAGCTTCGAAAATTCCAGGAAACTAAAAGAATTCAAACCTATTTGTAAACTGTTTGCATGTTTTCTCCACTGGCCAACACGTTAATACTCTGGCCCGTGTAATAATTAGTTGCATTTTCGATTATTACTACCATTTTCTATAATTCCTTCCAGCTCGTGGCTCGAACCGAAAACTGCAAAACAAATTTATGTCCCGCTGCCAGGCTTTGCACCGCTGGTGTCTTTCGGCAAGCGCATCGTTCACCGACATTACCGACCGGCCGAGCGCATAATTAAGCGGAGCGTTACAAATTGGCCACCGATTAGTTGGCCGTCAGCGAACACTCTCGTTGCAGGATAAATTGCTGCCGGGAAGAATGCACCCTTGGCCTTCGGGAGATCATTTGTATCGGTGTGGGTGCTTTTGGGAGTCGTTTTTCAAAAGCGAAACTGGCTCGGCGGAAGAGTGTATAGTCTATTGCAGGAAGTGGTTGGGTAAGGTGAACGAGCTTTTCATTTGCACGTTAATAAATGATGGCCGATTTTTATTATTGAGAGAAGCAACCGATGAAAGCGAGAAAGAATGTTCTCTGGCGTAGTTTTACATTGTAATTTGCTCTTGTTTGTTTTTTTCTCTAATTTTAATTTACGTAATTTAATTGCACTTTTTAAAATTGAAAAAAAATAATGTGTTTTTTTTTAATAAAGGAACTAAATTACTAAATCAATAAATAAAACAATTCAACCAAAACAGTTGTTATCAACATGATCTTAAGCTATTTAGACTATTTTCAGTTGATTTTCACGGTATAAAAATAAGAAAATTATGAACGGTTCTGATTTATACTTGTTTTCTGAGAAAAAATATTTAAATCTGAACAACTTAAAATTGAAAATAATAAGCAACAAAGCCTGGCTTTTTATTAAGAATAATTAAACAGCATGTTTCCTCGATTTAATCGAATAAACCGTTCCACTTTAAGGCAGCGCTTTTTTCGCTTCTCCATTTCAAATGCATCCTTCCGGCTCATCCCTTAAATACTCTTCAATGAACTAAACTCTGGCATGTGCTAAATTCAATTTCACGTCCAATCTTCTGCTTCCCGCCCTTATCCTCCCCCTTGTCAAATAGCGAACCCATCGCAACTGATGCGGCAAACATTGTTGCATTCCTGACGAGCAGCGCTGCAGTCGCTTCCCGGCCAATGCATCTCTGGCATCAGAGGATCAGAGCAACTGCATTGTGCAAGAAACGGGCAGCAACAGCAGAGTAGTAGCACTTTTTTCTCCCCTTTTCCCCAAAGCCAAGATGATTCTTCATCCAATCACATGCTGTACCGAACCGGTGCCGAAACGGTTTGAATGATTTATAGACGTATTTTTCTTTCGCATTCTTACGCCCTTCCACTTCACGGAAACCACTTTTGCTTTTGCACCGAAAAGGAGGGGAGTAAAAAAAAAGTGTTTCAAGTTTGGAGAGAAAAAAAAGAAGGCAACCACCCAGTAACGGAAAACCCTAAAATTGTTTCCTCCGCCCCGTACCCAAAAGATGCATTTGTCTAAATTGACTTTCTGTTTTGAAATTTTGGCAGCAGGGCAGCGTTCGACAACCCACCTCCCCCCTCCAGGCACCGCCGGGAAAGTCGAACGCTGCCAATACTTGTTCCCCCCCTTTTTTCCGCTCTCCGCTTGTTCAATATTCTTCTTGCAGGAAGTGTGGCGAGGCTGCTAAGGCGGGCAGAATCTGGAAGCTGTAGAAAATTAATGATACGATTGGGCTAAGCTACGGTGCCGGCCAGAAGCGCTACGCTCGGAACTGCTGAGTCGTCGATACCGATGGGAAACCGATGGGAAACGGCGATCCGGGGGGGGGGCGTGAGCGAGCGAGGACGGCGAAGGGTGGCCACAGCCAAAACCGCACAAACGGTTATGGAAGTAAAATGGAAAGAACATGAGTTGAAATTTATTTTCCTCCATGCCACGGGCGTTCGCACTTGCCAGGGGGGAGGCAGCTACACCAAGAGGGGTGCGGGTGTTGGAGGGAAAAGCGGCGTCGGGGTAAGAAACTTTTCCTCATCATTCCGGACAGTTTTATTGCGGAATTGAGTGGTGAGAAAGTTAAATTGAGTTAACAAACGCAACCTGTCGAAGCGGTGGCAGGAAGCATGGTGGTTTGGCAAGTGGTTGGCCCACCAGTAATCGCCTAGTGACCCATTCGACTGGCCGGTGTAGCTGTTTTCATGCTGCGTAATCTTCTTGTTGATTGAAAACAGTAATCTTGTGTGATGGGGGAACAGGCGCGATAAAGGGCCTGGCCGATTATAAACGAGCTTAGGGTGGATGTGCTCACTGTTTCTATCCTTTTCTTTTTACCGCTTTTTGCGCATCCCTCATCCTTGAAGGCGATGGGTGGTGGAAGAGTTTTATGGGTTCCCGAGAGTTTGCTAATCATGATTAGGAAGTTTTAAGTATCGTCTTTCCTGAGGTATAGTACTGTGTTACACTTGGATTAAGGGTTTAAATAAACACCAGGTGGTATGAGAAATTCTTATGGAAATTATGTTCCAAGCAACATGTGAATATGATGCATTTGGGAAAGATTGTCATGTTAAATCGGAATTAATTAGTCTATCAGACATAGCTTAGAGCATTGCATCTTGCACATTTCATGGCACTGATTTGTTGTCTAATTTGTTGTCTTAATCTGATTTTCAAGCAAGTTTTAAGCAGAAGATTGTCTAAGCAATTTCGATTGCTTATTTAACATTAACGCAAAAAATATACGTCAAACAATATAAAAGAACAATTTTTTGTCATTTTTTGTGATTCTGATAACTTTTTCTGCTTACTCATCTTAATTTACGCTTGATTTATTTGACTTACTAGCTTGTAAAGCATACCAAATTTATAACATGCTACATAACAGGTGTCATCTTGTTAGATGCTCTTTGTGTTGTTTCTTAGCTTGTTGAAATGATTCTAAACATTTAAAAGAATCTATAAAAACTTTCTTTAAATATTGTTCGCACGTTCTTTGAAATAAGCTATTATAGAGCTTCATTATAAATGAAATTCCGTAAGCCATTTTAATGCGAAACAAGAGATTTTTCAAGATTTTAGAGCATTGCTGAGAACTTTAAGACATCAATTTCATTTTTTTTATTACTCTAAAAAATTTTCAATATATGATTGTTTAACATGCATACATGAGTTTTCTTAAGATTTACGAATGCTTTTGTTTCCGTAGCAATTTTGTGTGAATCAGATGTGATGAAATTAAAACTCTCAAAATTTACATAAAACATGTGATGTCATCAAAATATCCCGCTGAATCTCCCCCATCCTTGAGAATTGACTTTGTGTCCTTAAATGTTTTAATCACAATTTTAAAGAGGATAGCGAAAGTTTGAACTCAAGCATTCTACCAAACCAGATTTACTTTTTTATTTAACAGCTAATTCTGCTACATGTTGTGAAACTCGTTCCCTGAATATTTTTGCTATAGTATTGGATGTCTTTCAATGCCATCAAATTCTTTTTTTTAATTTCTTCAGGTGGCAGTACATCAGCAACGATAGTAAAGCTATACATTATTCCTAGCGTTAATTAATCGAGGTCTGTACAATTCCTGATTGTTGTATTAACACAACAAACAAAAAGTTTGATTCTGCATAATAAAACATCGTCAACCATTTCCTTGAACACATCACACCGTTCGAACTCTCCAATGCAGGACGCTGGCTGAGAAACTCTTACCACACACACACTGTCCACAATACCATATTATTAATGAGCACGAATGCACAGCACATCTTACCCTCATGGGTTACCGCAAACGTATCTCGTCACAACACACCCAAAGCGTTATCCACCCGCCAGGAAACCCGTCTAACCATAATTACATTACATGTGCACGATCACCCCTAGAGAACTGAAGAGCTGCAAACAAACACTAATCCCACAGCACAGCCCGAACGGGATGGCGTCCATGTTCTAATTAATGTCTTTATGGGAGTGATAGCCCAAGCGACAAGCACTCTCTCTCTCACAAGCACAGGTTCCGGCCAGAGCTGCCCCTTTCTTTTTACTGTCATTGTTATATTTTTTTGCTATGCAGCCAATTTTGCCGCATTCACAAGTTTCTGAGAAAATCTATCGCACAAGAAAGGCACACCGTGTGCATGTGCCGCAACAGATAAGACCCGGAAGCATAACGCATGCGGCGCATAAAGGCGCACACATCACACGCTCTCCACCCTGACACGGAAGTGGAAACTGCGTAACAGCAGGGGGATGTGTCCAAATTCCAGCTGAAAACAAAGCGAACAGACGCTGTTTGTCTTTCGTCGTTTTTTTTTTGTCCACCCCAACTTCCGGACGTAACCCCACTTTGTGTGAGGGTTAATTTTTATCGCATTGTTTCACATCGCATCGCGTTGCATTCGACGACTGCGTTCCGGGCACACTGTAACACCACCCCGATCTCATCCGGTGACCAGGACCATCAACCAACACCCACCCACACCAGTGCAAAGATAAACTGTTTGCGAATGGACGCTTTTTGTGGGCGAGCGGGTGAGTGTTTGAGGCTTGGCACGAACGGAGGCGAGGTAAGAGCACACTTTTGGGACAGCAAAAAACTGTAACAAAGCAAGTGCTCACACACCTACAGCCAACAAAAGGAACAGGAAAGCTCTAATCCCTGCGGGTTGCGATGAACATAAAAAACGGGAACGATGTATCCCCTTTTATCCGCTGCCCGAAGGACTGCGATGGGCTATGGAACGATCGGCGAACCAGGATCCCTCAAGCTGCAGCAGGCATACACACTGTGGCAGAACACATATCTTCAGTGCTCCGTACCCACACCACACCACAAGCACTCGGGGAACCACTACAATTGCTTCCCTTCCTCTGACATCCGCCATATGGAGGGGAATGTGGAGTCACTGGACGCCGGTTGCTATTGTTTACCTTCCATCATCGGAAGAATTTGCCATATCTTCGATCTCAAGCCCGGGGTTCTGTCGCAACGCTCTTTTAATCGTTCGTCCGCACTGGCGCTGCCGCTTCGTGACGCCCGAAGCCCCACTGGCTGGCTTGCCAAAATGGCTCGGTATTTGCGGGAAACCTAACTGATAAGCAAACGAACAACCCTCCAGTTTTCTCCTCGCTCACCCTCTCTCACTTTCCCTTGCGGCAACCGGATGTGGCTAAATATCAAACACTGAATGTTTCACCCTTTTTTTTTGCGTGCACTACTGACTGGTGACACACCGATGATACGCAACCAGGTGTACCCTGTTCAGGTGGGAAAAAAGGCACATTGTCACAACTGGACTGGGTGGCCAGATCAAAATAGGAAAACGTGCAGTGGTTTATTTGTGATTCACAAATTAAATTAAAAGATAAAACTGGGTGAAACCAGGGAAAGGTGACATGTCAGCGATTAATGTTATTTGGGAGCGGTAAAATGTGTGCTTTGGGAAATATTTGGAAGAAAACCACATATTTTTGTTGAGTTGAAACATTTGTTGGTGTTCTCCTTTCCTAGTTAACTCAGGTTTTAAAAATTCCATTTTTGTATACAACTCTTGAAAAACTGAACACATTGGTGTAACTAGGAAATCATTTCAATATTTTATTAGTTTGTAAAACTAAAATAACCTATTTTGTGACTTAATACTCACATAGACAATAATAAATAATTATGATTTTACTGCACATATTTAGAAATGTGAAAACTAAAATATTATTTCTTAAAACATCAAAAGAGAAATAAAAATCAATTTAAAATAAGGTAAGCTTAAAAGAATTACCTTGTGAAATCATTCGATCTTGAACTAAGAAACCAGATTTTTCAACTTCATAATACTAATTGAATAATTGAAGATTTTCATTGTTTTTTTATTTGTCTTTTGACTCGTAAAGTTTTTTTTTAATTCTTTCGATAGTTCATTAAATCTTATTATTCTTTCAGGGCCATGGATCCACAAGATATGGTTGAAAATCGTACGAAGGTTATAATTTTACCATAAGCATTTTTTATATTTAATAATATGTTTAACGCTTATTTTTATAACAACAAAACTAAGTATTTGTTTCAAAAATTTTCATCATAAAATCATCAATCCTAACGTTTGAAAAATTGACGGTAAAATTTGCTACTTTTTTGGTAGAGTTTTAAAAACAAATTAAAAACTTCTAGGTTAAAAAGTGTTTTCTAGTTACAGGCCTCAACTTCACAACAAACTCTCCGTTTCTGTCACCTAAATCCTAATATTAAACATGAAACTGTACATTTTGAAAGCTTTGCACACATTTGCCAGCCTGCAGCATCAAACTGAATTCTCATCCATCCCCCATCTGTACGCACGCTGGAGCACAAAACCAGACGGAATTTGTTCACGCATCGATGCCATAGTGCACCCGGCACGCCCGCCGGCCAAATATTGCCATTCGTATCAGACAAAAGGCAGCATGTTTTCTCAACTAAACCACCGAGAATGATTTTTTGACAACACCGTACAGTGTCTCGTTCGCATCCGTACACCCGCCTGTTTTCACACCAAGCGCTATGGAAAGCGCTATTTGTACTGTAGCTTTCGGGGAAGTAGATTTTTCACATCGCTGATAAAACCACGTGTTGGCGTTAGTGGGCTCCTCCGCCACTCCGCCGGCAAGCGTCGTCCTCGCCACAGCACACAGCAGCCCGCTGGCATTTTCACAGCATTCACGCGTTCATTGTCACCACATAAATGGCTATGGTGGCGCCCGGCACCACCAAACCAACGCTCGCGCATTCAAATAAATGACGAAAAAACCCAAAGTTACGTACGCGGCTCGAGTGCACGTGCAGCGTGGTGCAGCGTGCGAGCTTGCAGTTAGCGATGCAGTTGCACTTTGCTGTACACACATACACACACATGCACTCATGCGCCATGTGACGTTGATGATGTAGCACTTCAATGTTCCTGTATGGTGTGGAAAGAGTGCCTGTAGTTTCCTGTGAGAACAGCCGGGTTTTTTAGCTGTACGTTGGGAAAAGAGGAAAATGATGGCTTGTGGCTGGGAGGGGCGGGGATCTATTCGCTTTATGATGGTTGCGGTTTTCCGGAATGACTGCTCGGTGGACAGTTATTAGAATTTTTGGCCACAGGCAAAATGAACGTACGATCGTAGGTAGGATCAAGCTGCTAGTTTGTAACGCTTATCTGCCCACTTATAGGGGAAAATGTCAAACCCAATGAAAAGGTTTTGGAAAAGGTTTAGTTTTTTACCAGAGGCGAACATATGTTGCTTATTCAGAAGGTAGTTGGTATAACTGAACCTCTTAAACTGACTTGTAAGGTCAAGGTTATTTTTATTATTAAAACGATATTTCTTCTTCATAACTAACCTTGTTGTATGTTGAACATTGATCGTTGATCGTTTTTTTTTTTTGAGATCACATTAAATCGTTTAAATTAAAACACTATACAAAGGTTAGGAAATAGGATTCTTTTAAGATAAGTCTAAGTGTAAAAGTCGTTATAAAACGCTAAATTTCAGTTTGGTTTGAAAAAAAAAAGAACAAATTTTGGATAAAATAATGTTCGTACATTAATAGTAAGTAAAACTGAGACAAACGACAAAATATCTTTGTCAGAATAAGGTTCTCGCATAGGAAAAACCAAAGTTTATTGGGTCCAACGGACCAAGCGCCTACGCTGTACTTGGAATCGGAACAATAAATGTCCTAAAGCCACTGCTTGAACGATATAAACCTTCGCTATGACCCGATGTCTTCTAACGGAATCGCAATGGAAGTTCTATTGCCACGTGTAGGAACGGCACAGACCTTCGCTACGATTATTGGACCTCTGGATAAGTACTGAATCGGCACGAAACGACCTATGGCCCTTCAATAACCGGGAAATGGTGATATCTACCAGCTGATACGGACAGTATCGTCCCTTGTAGTGTATGTAATGTATTATTAAAAAGTAAGAGAAAAAGTTAATAAGGTAGAAAATTGTGTTAAATAATCAGTCTTAAATAAAATCGATAAAAAAACGGAAATATTCGAATGCGTGTTAAACAACTCAATTTCAACCTCGTTTGCTATCTTGAATTTGTATTATTTTTATTTTGTAAGTTTTGTCATGAAGTAAATGAAATGAATCAAGCTACATGCCTAAGTCTGGATTCCATATTTATTTATTACAAGGATTAGCAAAACTTATCTTAAAAAATACATATATTGCTCTTTATTACAAAGGATGGTTTGGATGCTACAGTACAATGTAAAAAGAATTACGACAAGAAATCTCTAGTTCTTGCTTCCTGGTTGTGTCCAATAGTACAAGAACACCAAAACTTGCGGTCGAGTTAACACTTTGCTTTACTTCACAAACATTTCCAAAGTTTTCAAAAACCTACTATACGCATTCTTTCTTTCGTGAATTATGTTGAAAACTTCAATGAAATAAATTTCTTAATTAAGCACTACAATTTATCGCTGGATTTATATGATACCCTTTTCACGACAATTAACCAACAAAATTTATTATTCTGTTCCAAGCATGTCTAATCCTACGGAAAACAAGTAATGCAAAAAGGCGTGCGTTTTCCCCCCTCCGAGAAATTCTTCCACCGTAGGTTCAATTTTCATTTATGCAAAACGATCGTTTACACTAATCCATCCCTCAACTCCCCTTTCGGGCACGCAACCAAATGCATGAAACCAAAGATACAAAACTTTCAAACATACGTCCATCGCTTCTGCCCGGATGCCGTAAGGATCTCACTCGTTACGCTCGCAGTTTAACACACTGCCAGACGACCGTAGGAAGGAGTGTTTTCCACTAACCCGATGCCACCTCTTCCCTTCCCAACAAAAACCCCTTCGTCCACTGCAAGGGAATGTCTGTGATCTGAAAAATAAATGAGAACATGAACGGCACTTGGACAACAGGGTTAACATACACTTGGACGGACACACGCGCACTCGTTCCTCAAGCCCCAGCCGGAAGCTTCCGACCTGCTCCGGAGAAGCGTGTAAGGATTAGCCGATAATGTGGACGGCACGGACGGCAGCAGGCAATTGGCAACAACATGCAAGCAGGACACACCATCAATTATTTACCCAGATGTCTGCGTGTGAAGCGATTTGTAACGATTGCCCGTACAACATATTCCGAAGCGCATAAATTTTGCATACAATACACACAGGCACCGGGAGCACCTTCAGGTACGGACGGGACTGGTGCACCACGGGGTGGCGCAACGGTATAATAGCTGGTTTAATTTATAGCTCACAATCTACGCAACACCCAACGTCTCAATGGTGTGAAAATAAAAGTAAACAAGGTTACGCTACAATCAGCGCGTTGGATGAGGAAAATCGTAAAGCAATTTTTCCTTTAAGATGTCTTATTTAACCGTGTGAACAAAGCGCAAGACCTTAAGGAGCGGCCTGCACCGCAATCTGATTACCAGCGAAGATTACAGAAATAATATCAAATCTTTTGGCATTCTCTTTCTCTCTGCTAGCCACTTTGCCACTTTGTGCCGGTTCCGAAACAAAAATGTCATTTCGTGTTACCCCGGCGGGCGATAATCAACTCAGAATGGTCAGCAGCTCAACGAACGATACTGGGCAAATAAGTTTGTGTTTCACTTACTGGCGCGTTTGTGTTAACGAGAGACGTCGTCCAGGACGCTTCTAAATCATTTTGCTCCTCCGGTCTACCCTGGACCGTGTCACAGCGGGAAAGGAATTCGGCTAAACCCAGGCCCCATGGCCGTACGTAGCGCTTCCTGTGTCGAACAGTGAGGAAATGAAATCCGAGGCTAAATTGCCCGATTATGACAGGGCCCGAAAAAGAAACAAAACCGCCCGGGCACCAAATTGCTTCCTACAGTCGGCTTTCTCGCTCCGACGTCCTTTTCCATTAAAAATGGAGCTGTAAAGTTGTGCCCGGGGAAAAGCCTTCACATTCCGTAGCCCCGCAAACGGGGACACCGTTCGGAAAGACGCTCTGCCACAGACGGACATTCCAATTTGCTGTGTCGCGCTGGAATCGCCTCTCGGCAAGCTCAAACTGGAAACTTAATTAAAAAGCCCTAACACTGTCTGTCACTTTACACTTTGTGTGTGGTTCTAGCCTGCTAGTGGCTTTTGAGGGTTTGGGAGAGGACCGAAAATAGTATGGCTTTGGGTGGACTTTATTATGATTATCCCTCGGAGAGACAAAGACACGATGGTACGATGCTGGCCGGTTGCGGCTGTCACACGCTTTAATAAGATCCGATTAATCAATTTATTGTATTGTTTTTGTCCGGGCGGGAAAGCCGCTGAGAGCATCAAAAAGAGATGATTGTTACAAAGCGTAGGAATGCGACAGGGGATGGGATTGGAAAACTTTTTAAATTCAGACAGCTAGCAATTGACATTCATTTGAACGTCATTTTGCAAAACGACAGCAATTTAACATTCTGCAATCTGTTAAACTTACTCGTTAGCTTAATGGAAATGTTTTTCTGCTTTGTTAGTCTCAAGAGTTATGTCCAGCATCATTCAGACGATGTAGTTTCTCTGCAATCTAATACAGCTATTTAAACGAATCCTGTAATTATGAGGTTTAGATTGCTGGCAACGTTTCAAATTACTTATCTGAATGGTTTATCTTACCATTTCTACCATCTGTTTATCTTACCATTTCTAAGAAAAGGCTTTAAAAATTACGTTATTGCTTTACTTCATGTTTACAATAGTTTTTGAAAACCTTATAATAATAATTCAGCATAACAATTCCTCCAAAGTTAAATGTTTAATTTAAATTGCATTCTCGTAAGGGCTTGTCTTTGCTATACAATTCTTCAATTGACTAACGCAACTATTAGCAGATGTTTTCACATGTTCAAGCATAATTTATAACAATATTCTAGTGCGGCTCAACAACCCTTGTAAGGTTAACGCTCTTACGGGGTGCTTTGGTTATTTTCTATGGTTTAGTTTACCCATCCTTTGTAAGATCATCAATTCTGTGTATGAACCGGTGGGAACTGTAGCAGTCCAAGTGGCATTCGATACAATGGATTTAATTTTACAGGATATATTAACAGTCAGTTATAACATTCGATAGAAATAAAAAATTAATGAAGGTATAACTATAAAACGATAGCTTAAGTTATTTAACAAACTCAATTGTTTATTACCATGGTCATGCAAAAAAAAACTATGAAAACTTTATTAACTACTTGAAGAAACTTCTGGGCACAAACCCAAAAACATTTTATAAATAGCAATTCAATTATAATCAAATCTGAAGAAAGACTCCTTTTTTTAAATACATTCTTTTGTTTTATATCATATTTAAATAAGGCTTCTTATAATTTTGCTACTCAATTTCCACAGTTTCCACAAGTGAATAACGCTTGGGAGTTTTAGTTTTAATACATCTTTAGGACAGCTTCTTTCGTTATCTTTTTATTAAAAGTAATTAATGAGTACTAATCTCATGAAATAAAATTGAAATCAGTTGGATTAAATAATTGTTAAAATTCTCTTCATGATAAAAGAGAAAAAAAATATTTATCAATTTAAAGCCTGAAACTGCATAAATGGCAATCCTTTACATGACAAACAACGACAAACCTATTTTGTCAACTCTAAAATGATTTTTTTTATAAAACTCTGAACATACCAACACAACGAACAAACTTCTCTAGATGAGTCATGCATAATTTTTTTTTTTGCTTGAATCACAATTGCTCCATTGTGTTAAATTTTGTGCACAATGTCCCCAATCGAACCACCATCATCGTTGTTGCATCGTTGATCCATCCAAATCTCCCCCTTCCTCGAACCTGGCACATCCACATCATCCTGTTGACATTTGCGAAACATGAAACGAAACATTTTTGTGTGTCGCTTGTGCATTTTTCTGTTGATACTTCCAGCGGCCACTTAGCCGGTGCCGCACTTAAGCCCGGATCGAAATCTAGTCCACTTCCGGTGCTCTCCCGAAGTGCTAGTGTCACTAGGCAAACACAGTGTGTCTGCTAGCGAGAGTGTTGTGCTGTCCCCTTAGACAACCGTCGAGTGGTCGCCGTCGCCGGCCAGCGCAAACATCGATGATGAGCAAATATTTACCGACCGATACGCAATTTCCTAAATACGCTACTCCACCGATAGCGGCAGGGGGTCGCCTGGAGAGACGCCTGGGAGATAGACGAACACTTATGTACCATTTCGGAACTACTTACGACGTGCTTCTACACTTGCTTCATTTCCTTTGCAAGAGGGTTTTGAGAAATTGGGGCGTCAAGGAGCAAATTGGTCAGTGTCACAGGCGTGCCAAATTGGCTGTACAGTTTATGTTTGTCGCCCGGTGTCGTAATTATGATGGAGTGCGTTAGGAAGGATTTAGGTTGAGTGAATGTATATTCAGGGCACGCAATCTTCACTCCTTTATGACCATCATGCAGGCGAAATGAAATTGGAAACAATTTCAAAATTCAACTTTGATTACTTAGATATACCCTAAACTATACATTCAACATATATTTAAGCGGTAATTTTTCAAGTTAAGCCTTGCAAATTGCTATTTTATTGATAATATCTTGGTTCTGTATTATCTTTAAATTATTTCCTATTTTAATTAAAACCCTCAATAAGATTAAACTGCCTTAAAGCTTGGTAAAATATGAGAAGAGAACCATTAAGCTATTTCATTGTTTTTTTCATGCACTCTACTGCATTCAATGTGTTCTTAAGCGAATTTGTTAAGTAAAAAGCATAATGTTGACCAAAGGTTTCCATTGCTCGCTTTCCTCCTCCGCCGGAGCGAGCGCAAAAACTAAGACTCGCAATCAAAATTACCTAAACGTTGCTTAATTAGACGCTCCAAGCAAAACTTCATACTTCATGTAAATTTGCAGCTTATAAGCTTTTCTGCACCATCTACCACGGTTGCTCGCTTCTTTCGCCTTTTTTTTTCTCGCTCTCTCCCACTCAAGGGTAAGGACTGCCCGTTTTCCTTCTGCGTTGCAATATTTGCAAGACCATTAAAATTCGCGTCTTCGCTTTGCATCGTCGTGCCGGAAAGTTTAAGTAGCGGGGAAGCTTTTCGCATCCGTGTCGATTGCCCCGGCAAAATAAGGGATGGGGTTTTCCCCGGGAAGTGTGGTTTGATTTTTTCTCCTATGCTGCAGAACAATTTTGCAAAAGTTGGACCCGTTTGCCCTTGCCCGACAATATGCAAATCCTGTATAATCACGCTGACTTTTAGGTTTTTTTTTCTGTTTTGGGCAGAGGGAGCGAAAGTTGTTCCTGTTTTGTACGTGCGAACTGCAAACTTTCACAAACGTCTGACTTGGGCCGAAAAACAGCAAAACAAAGGAAGGAAAAAAGGTCAAAACCCGAAGCCAAAGATGCAGAACAGAAGAATTTCCTAAAAGTGGCCTAGTAAGAAGCTTTTCCGTAGCAAGTAATTAATGTTTTCGCCAAAAATTAAATGAATACATCTTGTGTTTAAAACTTCCAACACCCTTTACATTCTTGCACCGTCCTTGCAGCAAGGAAGAACGTTTAAGAACCTTTTTCTTCTCACCAAAGAACCACAAACTATTCTCATCCAGTCGTTCGCAGAATCCAACAACCGGTTCAGGTGGATGATGGCATTTAAATTTTAAAGCGTTTATTATCTGCAAACGCTCACGTGCACGATTATGTGTGCCGGCCTGCACATTCCTTGCACTGATGACGAAACCGCTCCGGTAACGACCATCGAGCGTTTCCCTGGGAATGTGGACCGGAGCCGATCGTGGTACGGAGCCGTGAAATCGTCGGACAAGCGGTGAACACGTGTAAGAATGGTATTGTTTTATCCCTGACAGTGGGATGAAAATTAGTTACCGGAAACTTGCTCGAGATGCTCGGATGGAAAACAATGAACCCCGTTCGGGCATGCGACGTACTGGCCACATGAGCCAACCGTAGTCCCCCCCCCTCCTTCTTTCTCCTTCCCTCTGTGCCTTGGTTAAGAAGTTTAGCACGAAAGCTGCTCCTTGAACTGCATCTTTCCCCTTTTGGTGCATGGTGCGGTGTTCGGCGTCACAGTGGTTTACGGTTTGCAATTAATAAATCATAGCTCAAACTTTATCCTGGTCCCAGGAAATAAATTCCACGGTTCGGACCGGCAGTCTAGGCAAATAATAATACCGCGTGTGTGTGTGTGTGGGTTGGGTTGGGTGGGCAGGTGTGCAAAAAACAGGGGAAGCTTTACGTCCAAATACAAATTGATATGAAGGTAATGGGACCGAGACTACCGTAGAGGGTAACAAGTGCTAATGAAAAATATTAATTAATCGTAAAAACTGTTCCTGCCATGTTCTGCAGCATGTGCATGGTTTGAATTTATAGGCTTAAGATCGTGACTGTGTGTAATGCTTAGTGTTGAGTGTTAACTTAAAATCTATTAACTTGGCAAAAGTTGAGTTTTGTTGTCTGGTTGTCAAACGTGTTTTCGTGAAAATATTTCCAAGCTTTCCATTTTTTTACAGTAAGTCTTACAACTGCCTTGGGATGATTTTAATGGAGTATAGCAATGGAGTAGCTCAATATTTAAATTTTAATCTTTTATTACCTTATATTGTGATGCAGTCAGGAGCGATGGAGTAGCTCAAGTCGTCAAAAATAATTTAAACTCGTTTATCTAAATATTTAAATTTTAATCTTTTATTACCCTATATCGTGATGCAGTCAGGAGTGAAACTTTCAAAATATGGTAACATTTAATCGAATTGTATCTTTTGCTCGCCAGTATTACTTAAGATAATGCAAAACATTGATTTTTCTAGGGTAGGAAGTAAGAGAGATACTTAAGGCTTTGCATCGCCATCCCTAGGTAAATTAGATAATGCCAGGGGTTTTCAAGCAAGCTAAACATCGTAACACTGTTCAAACAAAAGATTTAGAGTGCGGGTTTCGTTTCTCGATTACAGCATATGACATCCAACCCAATCATTGTTTCTTGCTCGGTAAATATTCAGTTAGTTATAATTTAACATATTTTCATCCATCAAACAAAATTCGTTTTTTAAATTTTATTTTGATGGATTTACTCGCAAGGAGGTGCTAAGAACAGAACTGCGACTAGAAATTCACCACATTTGATTTTGAATTTTACGGGATTGATATCAAGCCTCAAAATGCTAAAAAGTGTAAGCGAGCCTGAATTGCACGTAAAACTTGAGGGATTCATTTTACGTTGTTGAGAAACTGTGTTACGATGTTGAGCTGGCTTGAAACCCCCTGTCACCGCAATAACTTCAATAATACAATATTTGACTATTTTTTATGCGTATTTTCCTTCGATATTTAAGTTTCTCCTTTTTCCAGACTATCATTTATCATAGAGTAACATTTTTAGTTAAAGAGACATTTCTTTAACGCTGGTCTGCTTGCAAGAGCAACTTGAAATGATTATTGTAACATGAAGGGTTTGGATAAAAATACAAAAATCGAAACACTTTTCAAGTGCAGCTATTCTCACATAGTGCGCTAAAGTACCACTCGTTTGGGCAGTCGATCATTAACAAAAAAGGCATACACCAGAGGTTAATTTCACCATAGCCACACAAACAAACTTCAAACCTACCATACATACAGGCACCACCGAGCAATATTTCGAAACTTTAATTACCATAACCATTGCTCCGTACGGATTTAATTTAATTGCTTTTCACTATTTCCCTTTACGATTCATACCGATCATGGGTACGTAGAAATCCCGGCAACGAGCTAGGAAAAAGAACATAAACAACGCAACAGCACAGCCGTGAATGCACTGCCGATAATGGGACCTCAACAAAACCGTCAGAATAGACGTACCGCACGCCTCATATTTTGGTGCAATCATTTTTGATCGCTTTTTTGTGGTCGCTTCAGTGCGGTACCAATGGCCTGTCGATGCAGACGGTGGTGCAACGGTGAAACGCATCAAACCAGGAGGGGGAGGGGGGAGAAAATCATAAAGTGAAATGCTGCAAGTGATGGTTGATTTTGGTAGGACTTAATTTATTATCATTGCATTTGACTTTTGCAAGCAATTTTCTGCCCAAAGTTGCCCTGTAGCATTTAAAACGTTTTGCTATGATTACTCAATCGTTTGCTTGTAATTTGTTCATGAGCTTACAAAATAAAATTATTAAAATAATTCTTTACGGTATTATTATTTAATTTGTTCGATTGCAGTAAACAGCCCTGCAGTGCCCAAAATACACACAGAAAAAAAAAGAATCAATCATCCCTCAATGCTCAACGCACAAACAGCGCTCGGTTGGGTAATGAATCAAAAATTGGTCTCACTTCACCTTTGCCTGCAAGTGACGGACCACCGATTGTACCAATTGCCCCAACAGCAATTGAACAGCGTTGGCGTTGGAAAGCAAAGCAAAAGAGTGCACTGAACGGCTTGGTGGTCGTAAAAAGTGCATCGCTTCGGAGGAAACCATGGTGACCGTAAGCAATCAGACCCGATCGGCATCGGGAATTGAAGTGTCAAGCGCGTGAATGGTCGAACGGTGTAAGTGCCATTCAGGCAGCATAACAATGGCGAAAAACCACCGCACCCCGCACCGCACCCGCACTCCCAACTGAGGCCGATTTCGTTCTGCCCGGTAAGCGATTAATACAATAGACACTTTGCCGTTGTGCGTTTGCACACGATTGCCCATATGGTGCGTTACAATGCATGGATCGGAAGCGCGTTGTAAAGCGAATAATCAAACCCCTTTTTTACTGCAGTGTGTATGGTGCAGTCATTTTTAATTTTTTGTTTTCGGTTGCCAGTTCAAGCAATCTGGTGTCATGTGATCGCCCTTCCATCACGATTGCGTTCATGGACGGGGATTGCTCAAAAAGTGATAGTGTCAAATGCAATTAGGATGTTTTTTTAAGGGTAGTGGAGGAACATGATTCAATCTACACTCGTGTTGTGTGTTTATTGAATTTCTATTCTTTGTTTCGATTGTTTGTGTAGGTATATTGGAATTTCATTTTGGTGCAACTAAAACAAGTAAAATCATCTATCCAAGTTACTTTTAGGATAAAAATTCAAATAACTGTAAAGAATCTTTTCAAAACCATTTGTTTTATCACAGGAATGTGACCTGGTCTTTTGTATGCAATAAAAAAAAACTAATCAAAAAACTTTTTATTAAGAAAAAAAGCAAACCTAAACTAAATTTAGCATTTAAAATTTATTTTATTCATCGCACCTCAAAACAAAGTTACTAAAAAATATCAAATGTTTTATTGATTTTATATTTGATTTGATTTTCAATGAAAAAACCAAAATTTGAAACGTGTTCATTGAAAAACATAAAAATGCTAAATAAATGCAAAATGTAAAGATTTTTTTTTTCAATGGAAATATTGTATTACTCTAACTATATTGCTTCAGCTATTATGCTACAAATATCCTTTAGTTGCCAGGAAAATTAACTTTTCGAAAAAGACACATTTTAATTGTTCTACTTATTGATAATTCAGTTTCCAATTACACAAACCACTCGCAATCAAGCTACAGTTACAGTTATTTACATCGCACCAACTGTTCACTAAGTGCCTCACTTTTTGTGCGCTCCACCACTTCACTCACTGCATCAATGATAACACCTCATCCAGCCAAACCGACTCCCCGGCGAACGATACGCAAATTAACCCGGAAGCACCCGAGCCTGCTTTCCCGCTTCACCGGTCCGATAATGAAAAATTCATTCGAAATCCCCAAAAGAATCCTGAACTCCGCGTGTCTGAATGCGTGGTACCCACTTGGCTCCATCAATTCATATCATTAACGCTCCATTTGGCTTCCGCCGCGAGCGAAGGATTTTTTTTATATTTATTCCCAAGCGATTTTTTTGTTTAAGAGTGAGGCGGGCAAACAAATACCCATCCCGGGCAGAGTGTAGAAAAACATCTTCCTGATATGGTGCGCCAAAACAACATGCCACTCCGGTAGTGGGTTCTGGTGAGCAGAGCCCATTTTTTTGCTTTCGTTTGCTCACTGAATTTGAACGTTTTTGCAACATTTTCTTATTTGCAAAAAAGGCAGGGAGCAGCCACACACACTGCCAAACACTAAAAGACGTCATCATGAGACCGCTCTCCTGGCCGGAAGTTCCTGTTCGCGTTTTTTTTTTTACTTTCCTCAGCTTTAGAAATTTCAAATCGCTTCAAAAGTACGTCGAAATTGAATTAAAACGGCGCACAGCACAGCCGTTTCTCCTCCTTGCCGCAGGCGAATGCCGTACGGAACCGAAATGGAAACAAAAGACTATTTCATGGGTGGTGGCTCACTTCCGGCTAGGGGGCGCCAGTGTGGGATGGTTCGTGTCGTTGCGAAACCTTCCGGCACGGGTTGCAGAATGTGTGCGTTCCCTGTAGTTTTTGCTTCTTTTGCTTCCATCCGGCCACGCGAGGAGCAAGCCTGGAAAATGTTTGCTTAATTTTCCTGATCCAATTTCACATCCGTCAATTTCTCTCGCTTTCCTTCGGCCATTTGTCGGAGGTTTCTTTCTGGGAGCTTTTTTTCTTCTTCTGTCTTCTGCTACGATGGAAGCTTTCCGCCTCTTTTTTTTACCGCTCACTTTTCCCACACTCGCAAGAACACATCCAATGGAACGGACGGAGGGACTCGGACTGGGCACAGGATTGGCGTGAGAGCCGGAGAGGGAAAAGCGCACACAGGATTGGCACTATTGCACAAGCATCACAGACAGCGAGACGGCGGTTCTGAAGCGAACATTCCTACAGGTTTCGCCAACAGAGAGAAAACAGGGAAAAACCTGCTCTGCCCCTCAGCAGCAACGGTATGCAGCGGCAGCATTTCTATTCCACTTCCGATGCGACCCATAAGCTGAAACAACAACAAAAAAGGCGTACGCGAACGACCAGCACGGGAAATGAGGCCTCACCGCAGGCATTTTTAGTGCGCGAGCCTTTAATTTCCTCCGCTGCTAATGAGACGAGTGCGTTAATCAACCGCAAAAGGGCGCGCTGCTTTCCCTGATTGCTCCTGTGAAGGGGAGGGGGGAGACATTATGATAATGTGTGAGTGTGTCTGTATGTTTAGTGAAATTTTAAATCTCATAAACTGCGCTACGGTGTGACGAGACGGTGAGCCGATGTGGATGATGCATGCGTCTCGGTCGTTTAGTTGAATTTTAATTAAACGCATTTTAGTCTGGTCGCAACTTAGGATTGCGCATGATGTGCGGGCATATTAATGTGATGAGGAATTATGTTTATCTTTGCAGTTGAGTACTGAGGTGGTGATAAAAAAATACAGTAAAAGGGAGTTCTGTTAAGGTTAAACTGTAGCAGGATTTCATAAAATTTAACCACAGAAAATTTTCCAAGATACGTTTCTTTACAATAAATGTATAATTCTATCACCTTACAATAATTTCTTCTTTGAAGACAAAGGGATATTTATACAGGAACGTGGCTAAGAATGTGCATTATAAGTGTATGAAAAAGTATGACTCTTTAACGACTACAAAGGGTGGTATGTTTCAAGGTTTGGAGGATACTTGTTGCATTAGTATCAAACTACCTGGCAATACATTGTTCAGACTAACTAAATTTACTGGTATGAAATTAATTAAATCACACAAATATTGAGAGCACTTCAGACCCGTTTGAGTAGAAATAATGATCCAAAGAGCTCTAAATACCTACACTTCGAAAGGAACTTGATAGTTACTGGAATAATTAGTTTCTATTCTCCGGTCAATGATGTGGTTAGGATTAGTTTGCTACTTTGTTGACTGATGTTTGTTCTTATTTCGATTCATCAAACATAGTACACACGTATCATTTAAACAACAAATCTTTCCACAAAACTATTGCCAATTAAAGTAAGATTGACTACAACCTAATCACAAAGACATACTTGATAAAAGATATCTAACAACTAGTACAATTATAAAGGTAAAAATAAAATGATTCGGATGAAACTCGTCGTTCGCAAAGTTAAGCAACTTTCAAAGCTTGCACAAACAACCGCTTTCGCAATGTGACAATCAAAGCATCAACCCAACCGACCCGAAGCTTAATGAAAAGCCATATATACCAATGAAAGATCCGGCAGCGCTCGCAAACTCGCTCCGAAGAATATCAAACGAAATGCTTTATGAAACGGCAAGCATGAGCATACGACAGCGAAAAAAAAACAGCATCCCCGACAGCATCCCATCCCCATCCCAACCCGGTTGCCGGTGGTGCTGGTTTGTGCTCGAATGCATATCGCACGCTGCTGCACCGCCACTGCGCCTGATTCCGCTTGCAGTCGGCTGTACGCAACGCATACACTGGCAGAATCATTTCTTGCCATCTCAAACCGTTCCGTTCCGTACCGTTCCGTCGCTGAATGCAAATCATTTCTTGGTTTATTGTTATGCAGCTAGCGTTAGTCACGGTGCAGAGTCCGATCATTTCGCTGTTCCAGAAGGGTGGTTTCATTCCAAGGACGAAATATTGCACCATCAAAATTACGAGACCACCGTTGAGAGCAGCTGCATTGGTGCGGTTCACTTGCCTTTTACCAAGTGGGAAATGTTGTCCCCCGAAAAAAAAAAACACACACACGGCAAAACATAAAACGCACCTCCAGCAGCATTCAGCACAAACTACCGATGGCGGAGCTTTCCCGCGACACAAAAACTCACAAGAAACCACTCAACACTGAGGCGCCTTCGCAGCACACTACACTTTGGTTCTGTTTTTTGTCACAACCGACTATTCGACTCGCGAGCAGGAAGGACACGTCGCACTTGTAATGCATTTTCATTTTTCACAATCGATTGACACGTGGTGCATGGTGTGCATAAACAGTTTCGTTCTCTTGTTTAATGCGCAGCGCATTATGCACTTCCTTGTGCCGGTGCGAGCCTCCGGTTTTATAACTCCCGGCACTTGAAGGCTAAAGTGCACAATCCCTTTTTGTGTATTGTAATAAAAAAAAAGTGCAAAAGGAACAATCGTAAGCAGATGTTGAAATGCAGTTTCGCACCATGTAAGCAGCAGGGGGATAAGAAATGGCATATTTATTGCTCAAACGAGCTGGATTTGCGTCACTGAAGCGTGGTGAGGAAGCGAATGCTCATGCTTACTTCTTCAAAACATCTTTCTTTAAAATGCTCAGTAAAAACTAAGTTTCATGCAAAATCCTGTCTTAAAACACTACAAACACAGATCATAACGTTTTTAGTGGCAAATAAATACAAATTAAACGTATTTTATCGTTTACAATACGTATAAATAAAGTCGCTGAATAAATGAATATAAAAAAATATAAACGATAACACAAAAAAATAAAATATAAAAAATAAAAAATATAAATGGAATCTAGCAAAAACTGGTAGTAAGAGAATAAATAAAAATGAAATAGGATAAATAAAAATAAAATAAAACAGGATGAATGTAAAAAAATCTATCCATCCCAATATTAAACACCAAAGCACCAAATGTTGTACAAACAACATAAAAGACCTTCACAGAGTATAATCTTGGCAAAATGAAAAAAAAAACCATTAGAAAACTGATTGATTGACTTTTGATGTTCTTTCATTATGAGTTTAAAAAGTTATTTGGATGAATTCGGAAATTGCTCCACTTTGTATTTTTTATTTCTGATTGACTAATCAGGAAAAATAAATGAAAACATATGATCTCAAATGACTACAAATTGCACTAATTTTGCTGCTCAAAGCAGAACGAACACCCCCCTCCCGCCCCCTTAATATATCCATCGATAATACAATCACTTACGTCGCAAATTGCCTCCCTCCGCGAGCACTGTCTGAGCCAACGAACCAACGAACCAACGGGCACTTTGAAACTCATTTTAAGTGCAGATGGAACCACATCAATTAGTTTAATGGAGATTTGATAAAATCTGCAAGACCACCGCACCATCCAACCCATTTCAACCTCTCACCAACGTCCCCCCCCCCCCCCCCTTCATCTGCCCGGGGTATACGACACCACGCGTATGGTTTATTCAAATTTACTTTTCCCGCCGGGCAATATCCGTCCCACGGTTCGGTGCTGCTATCATCTGCGCCAGCCCGTTCTCGCTATGGTTTGTCATCGAATGTTTAGCCAATTCAAATTACCACTCAATCATGCAATGCGCTGGCGGCCCAACCCTTCCCGCTCGGGGTGGCAACAGACACACACACACACACACACACACACACACACACACACCGGTTTCTCGTGCCGGTCACGAAACTTGGAGACACTAGCACGGTTAATACTTGCGGTCAGCGCCATCGAACCAGCGCTGACCCGGGTCCATTATGCACCGATTGAAATGTGGATTTCCTAATCATTAGCACTAATTAATTGTGTGCGCCGTGCGGCAATCACACAGCGGCCTGGGCCAGCTGGCAGGTTGCAGTGCCGACGATGGCAAGCGTGGTCCAGCGTGAGTCTGGTGTATTTATGCGTGAGGCAGCTTGGTGAGTATAAGGAGCTGATGGAGGGAGTCAGGCCCAGCAGACGGTGCAGATGCAATGATAACCGAATGGTTACGCTTGTGACTGGAAGGCGGGATAGCGTATCGTGTTGCGATAAATCAATGCAAGTGCAGTGTGGAATGCAAGAAAATAGCTTAACGCTTAAGCTGCACAGTCGTGCTCCGGAAAACTGGGTTCAATAATAGAAATGATATGGAATTTTAATCTAAATATAATTTCTATTTCTTCATTTACGTGTTTTTGACCATTTCATCATCTATCCAGGATCATATAGGCTATTTATTTTTTAAAATACTAATTTAAATCAAATTAACCTTTATAATGACATCAATTGTAGACAGGAACAAAATAATATTTGAAAAACCTGTTTTAAAAATAAATAAAAATAAGCGATTTGCCAAACGAGAGTTGAAAAGATGATGTCTTATCAAATCACAATGAGCCATTAATGACGATAATTGCTGGTCTTAGGGTGACGATGGTAACAAAACTTAATAATGCAAACTAAACAAAAAATGAACAATGATTAAGCTGAAATGATGACTATTTAAACATATTCGATTCAAAAAAGGCTTAAATATCTTAAAAAATACATCACCTTACCGTTCATGAACTATTCAAATAACGAACGAGCTTGATAAGCTTCACAAACAATGTGACGAATGGGTTTGATTAAATTTTGATACATTTTCATTTTAAACATTTTTGATTCCTTTTTGCAGCATTTTACAAGTTATAAAGATGTTTCTTATGTGTTAACTTTCATTAAAAAAAAGCTTTATCGTTTAGTGATTAGCTATTTAATTTATTGTTTTTAATGAACATGAATTATAAAATTGCAAGCAATACGGCCTGGCCGGCTCTACTAAATAAAAAAAAATATGAAATTGCTCTAAAATTTAATAATTTACGATTATCTTTTTTTGCTTTTAAATATTTTCATCAATAACCTCAATCTCCTAATAAACATCGGAACTTTAAGTCATATTGAATAGATTATTCCGATAAAATCGCATTCAGCTGCACTAAATAAAGTTAACATTTAATTGAAAACCAAATACCAAACCGTTCAAAGCCTAGCACTAATCTTCAAGCCTCATAAAGTAGATAAACCAAGAGCGAAATAAACAAAGCCATCCCCTATTTGCCACTGATGTACCCCCTCGGAGCCAATTTTCCAACCTAATGTTATTTAATTCAATTATTGAAACTCATGCTAGCCGTGACCCATTTGACGATCCCAAACTACGCTTCCGATTTAAAACAATGCAAGCTGCGGTAGTAAAAAGAAACATAAAATGTTTCTATCCTAAGATTCGGTACCGTTTCCTCCCTATTCTTTGCTTTCAAATCACCCAAAATCTTTCCCACCGTAGGGGACGTTTTTTGCTTCATTCGAATCAATACAATACCATCGCTTAATTTAGCGCTACGCCTTCCCGCTCCGCGCGAAACGCGGATCGCTCAAGAAAATTGAAAAAATTTAGGGTGTGAAATTTACGGCCTAATGATTGTTCTTTTTCCCTCTATCCTCTTGCTCTCGCGTGACTTGGGATTTTTCTCATGACTTTGAATATTTTTCGCCACGGCTTCATTAGCGATCGCACTGAAGCGAACCGGGAATCGATAGAGTTTTTCTTTGTGGATACGGGAATGGGGGAGGAAAACTAGCTTCCGGAAGGAGCTGAAGGGTGCTAGTGGCGTTAGTGGCAATGAAACGGAGCTTGAAATGACGCATGCACTGAGGCGTTGGTGTATTTTTGCCGAACAATAAAAGACCAATCGAATTGAGTGAAACGGAACCGGTCTTAAGGTTTAAAGAGAGTGTATTAAAGGATGGAGTTTGAATTAGGGAAGTGATATTTTTACTAGGTAGTTTTTTTGTGATAGAATAAAATGGATAGATGAAGTTTCTAGTACCTATTTCTTGAAAAGGATTAAGTACCTTGTGTGGTTAATAGTACCTATTTCTTGAATCAAACTTTTTAAAGAGTTTCTCACAATTTAAACATCTCCATTTCAAGGATAGACATTTCTATATTTCCTTTAAGTGACTCCCCAGCATGCAGTGCCAACCCCACTATTTTCCGGAGTTTCACGAACCACTCATGTGCGAATTATGTGACGAGAATTGCAATATACTCTAGTTGAAGACATTTTATGTTCGTGCTTAGAAAATGTGATAAGTGAACAGTAGAAGTAGGTTTTTGAAAAGGGTAAAAAGGGATTGATTTACTCCTCAAATATTGTACGGCACAGTTAAATCGTTACCAAGAAGGACAGGCTTTACTGCAAATATAAGGTAGATGCGACAGTAATTTAATATATTGTTAAATAAGTTTATTGATAAAGTGCGGTTTTCTATTCCAAAATCAAGTGTGAGATCACACAACCTATTCGAGAAACCTACCCGCTGGCATTAATCAAGTTTGCTTTTGATAACTTCTCCGAAACACTGTCTCAATTCAGCTTTATCACGTCTCAGTTACGCCAATGCTTTATCGTCAATCAAAATGTGGTCGAACAGACCGCAGCAGTGTTTGTTTTTTGTTGCACCGTCAAAGCTCGTGGGAATTAATTCGCATTCAATACACCCCACTGATCACTTTGGCGAAACAGCCACGTGACTTTTCGCTCAAAGATCCGGCACAAAGGCTGCAAGGAAGCTACAGGGCGAGAACCGAGCTGAAGCAAAGCAACAACCAAAAAAAAAACTGCTCTTCATTGTACTCAAATCTCGAGCCCCCTGATCCAATCTGCCGATGTTTGATTTCATTCAATTAGGAAGACAGCCGCCGAAGGCCCAGCGGTGCGTGCGGAAGCGCCTGCCAGCAATTTAGCTTTTCGATTGAATTTCCAAGCTACCGCTGAACGATATTCTATTTAGCTGGAATTTGTTTCATTTGCGCGGAGAGAATCCGGTATCGGATTTGCGCGTGTAAATAATGTCGGCCGCCGTCGGTGTTGTAATTTCTATTTCATTATTCCCGATTGATTGTAGTGGATTTTGAGTATTGTGTGACTTTTTTTCTTTTTGAAAAAGCGAGCATCTTTATCAAAAGAAAAATACAAAGGGAGATAAATACGAGAAATACCAGCTAGCAAATGTGGTGCTTAAGGAAAACGCATTCCTATGCTGCCGAATGGTATTGTGTTTAAGTTTGATTGGAATGCTTTTGAAGTATTGAAATCGTTATTGAACTTATATCGGACGATTGATTTGCAAGCGTTATCTGGAGCAGCACACATTTCAAGCAGCATACGTCCGTTGATTTGATTTGGAGAATAAAAACATCTATTGAATTGTCGGTAGAATAAATGCTTTTCTTATTCTTCAGGTTGTTCACATTTCATCCGAACTAAGTGGAATGAAAATAAACTAAAATGTTTCAGTAGGCTATGAATAATCTCGAAAGTGTCAGCCTCAAAGTGGAAGATGTTTACAGTTTAGAATAAAAATTTTTGCAGAGGGGATTTGTACACCTTTGAAATGCAACATTAGTCAGCTCAAGGTGGTGAAATGAAACTAATAATTAAGATGAAAATTGTTTTCTAGACAGTATAAAGCCAATTCAATAATTTGAAACATGAGTGCGAGAGTATAAAAATTGTGAACGAGATTACAGTAACATCACTTTATACCAAATCATCATCATTTCACTCAAATATTGTTCTACACATACAATTAAATCGTTGAAACAAAAAAAAAATACATTTTAAAAGCTTTTCCAGTTTTTTTAACCAGACAATTGAAAATGGTAGTTCACTTATTTATTCGTAGATCCATAGACCTCCTCACGACCATTTCAACACACATAAAGTGCTCTTGAAATGTCATCATACAACAATCATCTCTTCGTCTCTACAGCATATTAACCACCTCGCAAGATTCCCAGCCCAGCAACACCAACTTCCAGTCCTTCAATATGCAATACATTCATCTCGGCACAATTTCTCATCCTTCAATGTGCGACTGACAGCTAACATTCACCTACTAAAACATTATTTTTCATACCGTTTCAGAAGAAGAAAAAAACAACCCGAAAATCCCACACATATGCCCACACAACATCCTACTAACCCACACACAGCCACACACAAATTGGTCCTTGCAGTCATGTCGGTGGAAAGAAAACACGACACGACAGTCATGGCACACATGTTGATCTTGTCGGCTGTCAACCGAGGCCAACGGTGGACGTACAGGGTGTCGATGCAGAAGATTTTCCCATCCACCTTCATTCCCCGTCTCCGACCAATCCCCTTCGGAGCTCGTGGTGAGGAGTTTAGATTATCCTTAGCCCCCCTATACCCCCTTTAATCCCAGGAGCACACCCGGACGGACAGACGGCGGATGCGTTTGATTATCGAAAGAAACGAACCGGATAATTTATCTATTTTGTATCGTCAGTTGTCAGTGCGACCATTAATCTTTAGGCTGCCCATCGGAATTTCACTTTCCCGCTCGCACCGGTGTGGATCAATGTGTTTGTAACGGGTGCAACCAGGGCGCTTGTGTTTCTGCATGTCACTCGACACAGCTCGAGATGCGTGGGATATGGGAGGGTGGAAGGTGTTTTTGGGGGTTTCCCATGTACCAAGCAACCCACAAACACACATGGCAGATACCGATAGCGTTTCGGTCGGTGGTGTAGTGGATAATTTTTCAACGCTCTGCCCGCTTCAAAGAGCCTATCGTCGGGCCGGTGCTTGTTGCGTGTTGAACCCTTGCGGTTGAAGGTTTTGAGGCTGTGGCTTACGAAGAAACGGAACGGCAAACACACGTGCCCGTGCGGAGAAAGCGCGCTAAGGTGACGGGTTTATTTGTCCAACGACTTTGCAGCCCATCCACCGCTTCGTTCCAAACTCCGAGGAGTTTGACGGCGAAACCGACCACGCTGGTTTGTTGGCCCTTCGAACCGGATCCTGCAAACGGAACGGCAATGGTAGCAGTGGTGGTGATGGTATATACAATAGACCACAATTACCGCCAGCAACCGACGCGTTACGCATCCTGTTGGGATGCGATAATTCCATCCTCTTCCTCCCCCCCCCCTCCCCCGACCTTCCTCGCAACATCCCATACCCCACCATAGCCCGCAATATGAAAGACGACACCGACGGCACTGACGACGACGAGCACGGCCATGTTTAATCT
>KB671841.1:0-34093 GCA_000349105.1 Anopheles epiroticus | reverse complement strand
GGGGGAGGGGAGTAAATAAGGTCGCCAACAATGTAGGGTGAGCAGTGCGCTTGGAAATTTGAGCCAAATCTCCTCTTACGGGGTTGAATTTCAATGCAAAACTGACTGTTTTGTCAAGGACGCTCTATCTGTCATCTTCAAACGAGTTTTTGCCTGGGTTCGGGTGACAGGAGTTGTAGGATAATGGCTATTGCTGGAAGTTTTTTAATGTGGGGTTTCTAGTACAGAGTTTTTATCGGTTTGAGTAAACTAAAAATTGTGTTTTTATTTAAACAGTACCTGTATGAAACTTGAACAACCATCACGCTCTTGTTTTCCAGGTTATGTATACAAGAATAATTTTCTACACTTCATGTGCTTGTACTGATATTGCGTATACTTATTTTATTATTTCTGCAACAATTTCTTGAGCATTATCTCTTGGGTTATTTTTTCTTGAGTTGAAATTGAAATGTGTTGTTTTCATTTAACGTTTTCTAAGAATTCATTTGGATTGAGAATTCAAAATCCTGTCTGGAATCATTGTGGCTTTGTGAAGATTTTGCTAGAAAGGCTTGTCATTTAATGACATAAGATCCTTTTATTTTAAATGATTTGATAAATTATTATTTAAATCCTACCCTTTCGAATTCTGCACTTACTCCCGGGTTTACACTGGCCTTTATAGTTTGAATATTATTTTACAACCATTGCTTTTTTCTCCATTTATTAATTTTGTGTCTAACAAAGCTATAAAACCCAGCTTTATACACTCTTTATGTTTCATGAGGTAAACAAGCAGGCAAACATTCTCACACATCCCTCAAATTGCATTTCTACAATGTACACTATTTCGCAGAAAGAAGGGCTTTCATACGCTTTGCCACTCCATCACAGATATTATTTTCAAAAACTACTTCTTGTCCCCCCACACCTTTCTCTGCTTGTAACTACAGCTGTAGCACTCTGCCAAAAACGTTACAAAATGGAAAATTTTGCTTGAAAATTCAATTATTCTAATGCAGTTTAGCGGCAAATCCATTCGGCACCGAGCCGAGTGCGTGGTGAAAGCTTTGGATTTCGACGTGGACGCCTGCACAACAGTACAACGAGAAAATGGAATCATTTTCACGACACTTTGTGTGTTGTGCAGGAGTTGCTGTGAGAGGACACAAAAAAACACTGCATAACACATCCACTGTCCAGGAACCATCTGCTCGAATGGTCAAGCTCGGGATGACTCGGGAGAAGCGTCCCGGAGGATGGCTTCCCATCAGCTGATATATGGAACTCCATTTGGAGGATAAAAGCAATGCACCGGAGGATTCTGCATCTTCCATAGCCGGCAGTATCCTTTGGACAGGCACGGGGATGGTTCTTCAGAAAATTGCTATCATTTGCGAGATCCATTAGCTACCGAGCACAAAAAGATTGTCCCGATGCGAGAGAAGCATCTTTGCCTGGAACGCATACCCTGGCAGGGGACACACAAACACACAGATTATGGTCGAGAAGAAGAGGACAGACCGTCTGTTGGCCGAGGACAACCTCAAACGCATACAGCTGAGGATGAAGAAACGTTTGCTGGAAGGTGTCGATTTCAACAGCCAAACGGAACACAGCACAAGGTGCCACACACTGGTGTGGTCGTGTAATGGATTCCGTTGGTTTTGCTATGACATCTTCGATTGTCAATCCGCATTCGGAACGGACACGACGGCTTCCATATCTATTGCATTGTATTTTCTTTTCGTACAAGCCAAGGATTTGAGGGGATAGACGTTGAAGCGTTCGTAGTGTGTGTGTTTTTTTTTTATGTGTAACAATGTAATTCGCAGGCGAAAAAGGCCATCAGTAGTAACCCTTGTGATTGGGGAGGATTTGAAAATTGAAGCGAAGAAACTACTTTTAGTAAAATTAAGTTCGTTGAATCGAGCAAAGAGACAAAATGAATTGTGTTTCAAATTCAATTTTCTATTCATAATGTACCCTCATTATTTTTAGGTGACACCACAACCGTTGTAGGGTCAAGACCGGTTTTTGATCTGATTGAAAAACGAGCAATCTCTTATTAGCTGAATTACAATTCTATTGTTTGATTGATTTGCTCTCTAAAATCGTTCTTCAATGCACAAGATGTACCATAAAAACAAAGAGATCAATCAGATTTACATGTTGTCTCTGATAGAACTTGATCATGCTGGATCCTTTTGATGCTATATGCGAACTCGTAGGGAGAATTATTTCAAAATTCATAAAAGTCATAAGACTGCCTGAAAAATGTCAAATTATATCGATAAGCCGTAACAGAAACCATGAAACAACAACCACCCTGAAGAAACCCAGAGCCTCAAGTTCAACGAACCAGAACTCAATCAGAACAAGTCTAAACTTGTATTTTCCGCTTGTTGGTTAGTCACCTTTACTTATGGATATAATAACCTGCAAAGTTTTTCGTATCGGTTTTGCTGTTGGTCTGTGTTAACATAATAAAAAAATGATAATAAACAAATAATAGAAAAACAAAACTTAAATATCTGATACTTTTGATGAGTGTTCGATAACGAGAACCGCACAACCAGCTTTGCTTTGATAAAAATTTAAGTAATCAACTCTCTTACAAATTCTTTACATCAATAGAGGTAATAAAGAATTATGGGTTTTATCCAGACATATCGGCAAATTTTGCTGTTTTTTTTCTGGCCACTTATGTTCAACAAACCATATTGAAACCCTTTCCAAAATAGGACATCATAATGCGTGCATTTTTTAAATTATATTTCTCTTGTAACTGCCTATGCTTCTTGTTATAATAAACCGACCTTCCAATACCCTTCTTCACTCATATCTTTATTGCAGCATATCACTTTAACCATTTCCTCTTTTTCTCTGCTCCACCACTTCCAGCAACAAGACCCCTCAGCTCGACCACGATCCTATTACATATCACTGTCCGGATCACAAATCTGATTATCAGAGCCCTCTCGGGAGCTCTTCCCTGCCACACGTACTGGTCAGTTTCATCCCACCACAAAATCGACGCAACTTTTGCGGACAAAGTTAACCGAGTCTAGCGGGCACGGAATAAAACGCCCTCCATTGATAGTTTATTACGAATCACCACCCCATTGTTGGGAACCGTCGTGTCCCGGCTGGGGATAGAGTTTCCTTCCCGTCCAACTCCGGAAGTTGTTAACGGACGGATGAGAGAGGGCGAGACCGAGACGGAAAGCAAAACAGGAGAATTTAATCAAAAGTTCTATTGTGTCAGCACCAGCAATGGTTTAGCCGGTGGCGCGGCCATTTGCTTTTTTTTTCGGTGCGAGAAACCAAAACCAGGAAGCAACAAACTTGGAAACATCAAAATCAGATTCGAATTCATCGGGACGTCACTTCACTTTCGTGGCACGTTTCGGCGGCGTGTTGGAGTTCCGGGTGTGGCCCGGAAAGTTGTTTTAAGAATGTTGTTAGCTTGGGTCCGGGCTTGGTGTTTGCCAATTGCAACGAAACCGAAATCTTGTCAACGGCTTATCGCTTGCGCTCTTCGCACATCTTACAACAGGAACAGATGAAGCTGCGCTTATGAAATGCTGCTCGGTTTTACAGGCAAATGTAGATGGACGGTATGGCAGCAGTGCAATATCTGCCGATCACATTCCAATACCAATCGCACGCTTCGCTGATGTCTAAACAGATTTTGCAATCCTTACATGTGGCAATGTGGCAATATGGAGCCCGTTTCTTTTTCCATCCCCCAGAATACACTGTCTGTTTATGCCAAACGCTTCTGTCGTTGTTGTAATGTTGCCAGACGCTTCTGTCGGCCCCGGTCGGGGGCCACAAATATGTTTCCGCTCGTGGAATGCCATCCCAAGTACATCTATAATTCCAGTATGCATACAGAGATACTTGCACGAGATATTGATCCTTGTCCGAAAGGTCCCGAAAGGAGCAACTGGAGAATGGTCCGACTGGCACCGGAATGCAATATTGGCAAGTGTTAGTTCGGTGGAATGTTGCCACAAATGGCAGCGATTGCGTTATTGAATCGCTAATAAAACATCGATTGGTGTGCGTGAATGCCGTCCACCGTCGAAGATGCTGACCCTCTCTTCGTACCGATCTAATTACATTGACTACAAAGTGTCCTTTCCATCTTCATTTCATTGCCGCTCGTTAAACGGCAGGACCGGGACGGTTTATTAACATTTTACCTCCCGAAATAGCCCCCTCAGCAGTATTTTAAACAGTCAGTTGAAACATTATTTAAATAATTTCACTCACAATGAGAACGCGACTCTCCAAAGCAATTCTCGCGGCGCTAAAACTATTCCTTCATACCTCCGTTTGCAACAATTTGCCATACCATGTTCCAAGCCGAAAAAAATGTGAAGTCTTTGGGTTGCGCTTGGAAGAACAATTTCTCTGCGAAATGCGAAATACCTCAGCCCGGGCATGATGATGTGATGTGCTAACAGCAAAACCGAACGAACCGCCTTGTTTCTCGTCGCAGCATTGCTGCATTCTGCGGCGGCCGGCTTTTGCGAACAGCTGCTGCAGGCTATTGCACGAAATAAGCTCAAATATCTTTCGCGTGTAGCGAAACGTATGCCTGCCGCCACGGATGCGAATGTGTTGTGAAAGTATGCCCTCATAAGCGTTCGATCCACCTAGCGGCGGACTGTGACGATATTAATTAACGGCTGAGCTGGAGATGATTTAATATTCCACAATAATAATGAAACTTAAACATTTTAATGCTCTTGGAGTATATTAAACATATCTGTTGTTTAATGTATAATTTAACTGCCTTTTGCTTTATGGCTTTGAACGGACTTCAAACACAAAGCATTAAACACCCTAACACGCGACTAACGTAGATAGCACACCACACTTACGACGCGACCCACCATTTCCGCGAAAGTTGGCGCGTACGGGACGAAGACAATGGCAAGACATTGTTTGCCGCATACTTCCCTCGGAGCCTGAGACATCGCTCATAGCTGTGCACAAAACCGCGTGGCAAAATCCTTCGAGCATGTAGAACGAAATTTCAACTCCCGCCTACCCACAAAAAGCCATCCGATATAGTTAAAGACGCACGTAAAGTGAGAAAACGGATGGGACCGGGCAGAAGGCATACCACGGAGCGAAAATATGACAAACTAAAATATCTCGTTAAAAACAGGCCTGAGGGAATGCAGGCACCACTACAGCCCGTCGGTGTTGATCGACCGAAAAGGCGGTGGACTGTCGCGACTCCACCAAAACGGCGACAGTTTTCCGTGTGGTATGGAAAGTATGCGTTACAAATAGTTGTGCCGCGCGCGGGTGCGGCCGATGAAAATTCGGTTCTCTGCTGCGGATGAAAATGTAATCATTGTTCGGGTGGTACGGGTGCTTTTTTGGCTAACAATTGTTTTGGTGAAATAAAATAAGCAAATTTGATTAAGTAGATTGATGGGAGTAAAACGAGCAAGTAAATTTTATTGAAAAGTTCACTGCAGCCTTAATGGATGTTCTCTACATCGGAATTCAGAAGATGCCGTCCTGTTTCGTCATATGAGTTTTATGCAATGGCATTAAGGATTCAATGCTGTTCATTTGAAAAAAAAAAAAACGAAGAATTGTGTGGAAATACGAATATATCTAGAAATAAAAGTACATCAAATAAATGAAAAAAATATATATAAAAAAAACTAAAACTAAACAAAAATAAAACTTATTGTATGCATTTATTAAATGTTTACAGGTAATTTGTGTGTTTCAGATGTTACTTTAAATTTTTTACTTTATCTTCTAAATGTCGTGAATGAAGCTTAAACAGTTTTCCCATATAACAAAATAGTTTATTTTTGTTGTGTTTTTTCCGTTTTTTAATGTTTTCACTTTTTTTCAATTCTGTTCCCATTCTTTGTTTGGTGAAATTGTTGAAATTGCGTTTTTTATTGTTGATAATTTGTAATTTTAGATTTTATTTAAAATAAAAACAAGCTTTTGTAATGATTTTTGTAGTAAATAAGTATGTAACGAATGCATTTTATTTAAGAATAAAAGAAGAAAGTGCGCAAGAAATTTAAATGAAAAAAATTAAAACAAAGTTGATTAATAAATGAAAAAAAAAACGAAAATCATGAAAAGGAAAGTTCTTGAGAAAATTTAAATCGTTCGTTGAGTTATAAAAATAAAGAAGAAAGTATACTGGCAAGGCAAAGTAACATGAACAAACACACTGGTATGAAAACAAAGACAAAAAGTATAAATGAACAATGAGCAAAACCTAAGTTCTATATAAAGGTTGACTTATACACCAAAGGGATGATTAGCGGAAGTCGAGGTCGAATGATTTTCATAGTTAATGCCTATTATCAGACCTCAAATCCGCTATTATAACATTCAAAATAATATATATATTTTTTAAATAATATCTTCACGAATTTAGCCCAGCCCAGTCCAGCAGAAATCTCTACTACCAAACAAAACATCAAAGTTATGAGACAGATATCAATTACTTAATTTGCTCACTAACGGCGCCTCTAATCAACCGCCAATCAAATTAAAATGCCAAACAACAATCTGCACCGCAATTTCTCGCAAACGCCTTAAATCAATCTTTCGTTCAAGATCAAACTTTCACTTGATCGTCTCACTAGGGGAAACGAGACAAACGTACCGTTCCCTTACAGAAACCGAAACCGAAAGCTCCGACAGCGGCACGCCGAAGTACGCCAGACAGATGCAGCGTCCCGCTCAAAAGGGGAAAACTCACCGACATGGACCAAAGTCCGACGAAGTCCTTCTCCTTCCTTGTCGGGCCGGAGGAGCTCGGTTCACACCTTAACCGGGCAGGACTCGGGCCCGAACCCGAATGCGAACCGATGCGTACGTTCACATACCGGCGTAAAGGTCCCGATGCCACACCAGCAGTAGTGTATCCTGACGTAGCGTAGCGCGCGGATGCTTTTGCCTGTCTACGGTGGCTCCGTGTAACGCCATTTTTGTGACGGCGCGTCAGAATCACGTGCTCCCCCAGCGAGATCATCGTGTCGTCGTGCGTGTGTGTGAGTGTGATTCCGGTTTTTACGAGCGCTGCGCTTGGCGAATACTTCTTCCGGTGTGCACGGGTGTGCAAAATTTATGTGCCAGGATCAACTATCTCATCCCCAATCCGTTCGTCCGGCTCTTTGTAGCAGGATCATTGTAGCTTACGTATGTGTGTGTGTGCTGGTGGAGGAAGTGGGAGGGGGGGGGGAGAATGAAAGTGCGAAAACGGGTGGTGGAACATGATAAAACAGGATGGTCGGAATCGAAAGGTCAATCACGGTTCTTATCGGGTGAAGGATGCGCGACGGCAGCGGAAGCGTCACATTGTGCTTTTATTTTCCCTCTTCCCTCTTCCCTCCTTGTGATTGTGTGTGGGTGTGTGTATTTGTGCAGGTGAATGTGCGTTCCCATCAATATTAGCAGTGGCTTTACGTCCCTTTTTTTTGTTGCGTCTGCTGTCTGTAACACGTCAGTGGCCCGCAAAGAAGATCATACCGATAGTGACCATGATGAGGCGATGAGCAAAGGGCACGATAAGGGGCCAACCAGCAACATGTTACTGAAAGAGGTGGCACGTGCCTCTGTGTGTGTGTTTGTGTGTGTGTGTTTGTGCCTGTGTATGTAAGCAGCTCAGCCTGATTGTAGCCTTCGGCACAGAATCGGGCACAAAATTAGCCCAACATAGTGGTGCGGCGCTCTCTTGCTCGCTTTAGCTTGCTGCGCCGTAAACACCCTTCAGGCCTCTGGTAACGCGATGACACACAAAAGCGCACCGGCTGCAATGATGAAAGCATGCAATCACGGTACAAATAATCAGCGAGCTGAGGTAAGCCTAGAACAGGCAGCAACGAAGCAGTGGTTGGCGAAATGACCTCAATACTGCCATTTGTCGTGCAGCACCCCCGCGTGTGACTGTTGGCGTTTTGTGCCGGGCAAAAATAAATTCCCACAAACCCCCCCCTTCTAGAAGCGAAGGTCTTTAAGGTGTCGAGGTGCTTTCGTTTCATACCGATGACACGTGATTAGATCCAGGGAAAAGGGGGAAATCTAAACGACACCCACAGAACAGCGTCTATTCTTCGAACTGTTGTAGTTGGAGGCGAAGATAAAAAAAAACCAGCATTATCATTAACATTCTAGATGCACCGTGGGTGTGAATGTCAACGTTCGAATGGTGTACCATAATTACCTCGCAACGATCATTTCATTAATAACAGTCCCAACACACCCTCCCTAAAAAAATCCCCCGAACAAAACGTATGATTTAATGCCACCGCAACAAACAAAGCGCAAATTGGAAGGAAGGTTAAACACTGGTCGTTTATAATTATGCTTGCTCCCTATTCAGAGAGCTGCCTATTATCTATTGAACGCATCGCATCGATGTAGCGCATCCCGCTCGATAATTAATCGTCCTGTGCGTGAGAGAGAAAAAGAAACGGGTGCCGCTCAATTGACTGCTTCTTGTTGCGATGGTGAACGTACTGATAATGTTGATGGTCTATTTAAATACTATGAATAGTATAACCTCACAATTAGCTACACACGCACACACAAGTCTTCCATTGTCCATTGAAAGCGTTTGCGTTTGATCACGGTAATCATTATGATCCTGTCAATCATGAATGCTTTAGATTCAGTCTGTGTTTCACAGCGTGTGTTTTTTTTTCTCCATCCGCTGCATTGGACTTTTGCTTTAAAGCTTTTTCTTTCAGATGTTTTGTTTTGAGCTTTTCTACGGTTTGGATTGTTATCAGTGGGTAGGAAATAGTGATTTATTGCTTTTAACCACAACTAATGCAGAGATTCCGGTGCCATTCAAAGCGTTGTTTGTTGTTAAGCTCTATTAATTATGCTAGTTTGAGCTGAAGTGAAAACAAATGTTTAGAGTAGCATATTGCTATCACGTAGTGTTTTGTGAAATCATGTGATCTGCTGTATGAGCTCCCCGATGGAGTCTCGATAGTGGTTAAAATTAATTAATGATTCGATTATATGCTTTATTATTTAAAACATTCAACAAAAATACAAAATTATATGTCAGTGGTGGAGAATAAGTTATTTTTTATTGAACGTAAAAAAATGTAGAGAAAAGTAGAAAATTTAGAATTATGCTTTTGGTCCTAAAGATATCCAAATCAATTAATCTAATTAATCTCAGATCTGATAAGTTTTATTTCTTATTGGAACTCAAATGAAAGTCGAATGGAAGATGCATTTTTTAAAAGTAAAAAAAAAACACTTTTCTATTGTACAACTAGTATTTTGATAAGCACATTACGTTGTTTTATTACAAAGCATCACGCTGTACATCAAGTTTGGTCTAAAAAATAACCAGACATATTACTAAAAACTTTTTGACATTTTTTTGAGTAGAAAATATCTAGCCTTAAATTACACTAAAACTTGAAACAAATTAAAAACAAAGTATGAACCACAAACAAAAATTTGTAGCAAAAATACGTACGTCGTACCTGTGCTAAAGTTTTTAATGTATTTTGGTGTTTAAATACACGCATGAAATGAAAAACGCAATTGAAATATACATATTCCTGATACTGCCTCAGACCGTTTTTTAACGAACTATCAGCCAACTTCTTTGGATTGGTATCAAATCAATTTCTTCCTTTTTTCTCTCTCCAAATTTTGTGTTTATTGCTTTCAATTGACTGGCGTATCAGGTACAATCTATAGGTAGAACCTTAAAATACGTTTTAAGCATGGATTTTACTGTTCTGAAACTTAAACCCTAGCAATGTATAATTAAACGAACAACCAAGAGTTGAATGCCCGAAAATTGTCCTACTTCAAAGTTTTGTTTTTACTTATTTTTAAATATTCACGATCAGAAGAAAAGAACAAACTAAATTTTTGGGATGATAAAACAATCCCAAACAATCTAATTACAGCTTTTATAAGGCATGATTGAATAAAATTATCATAAATATTCTTTGAAAAAATGTAATTATAACAAATACATTTACGTAAATCTTTTAGAACGTATTGAAACAAGTGATTTATGTACATATTCAGCATAGATTTGCTGGACATTTTCAATACATTTGAAGAAAAAAAAATCGACGCCCATACTAGAAAGAACCACCTTGTTCTATCCATTCAGACACTCCACAGACAAACGCCATAATTTTCCTAGCCAAAGAAAGAACAATCCGCTCATACCGAAATCGTGATAATTCATATTTATTGCTTGCTATTGCAATACTTTCACCATCCTTCCCATCCCTTTCTCTTTCGCCTGGATGCTAATCTTCATAATGCCGATGGTCCAGAGCTTCCTCGCAAAGGAAACCCCTTTCTTGCAGGGGGGGCTTCCTCGTTTTACAGCTTACCGGTGACCATCAATTCGTCATAACGGTACCAATTTTCCCACTCGAACACGTTGAATAATGTCCTCACCATAACAACCCCACCATTATCATTCGAGAACGGCATACAATTGGTGCAACCAACAACAACAAAAAAAAGAAACTCCTCTCCGTCATCGATAGCATACGCGGCCGGGGTAACCATAAAGCGCGGACAAAAATGACCAAAAAGCTAGTGCTTTTACACTCGATCTGACAGCAAAAAGGAAGCGAGTTGACGTTACAGTGGGTGAGGGGCGTCAAACGCGATTTCCTGTGCGGATGTGGCAATGGATCCACGGGACCCACACACACACACACACTGCTGAAAAGGGATTCGGTTTGGAACGGGAAAAAAAGGTTGTACTTTCCGGAACAAATTTCCCGTTCCCGATGGTTTGTCAAGCGTATCGAAGATGTTTATGTTGTTGCCCTTGCCATGGCTACTTTTACCATAATCGAATCTAAAGCCAACCACCAACGCCGCCGCCGCTGCCGGCCCCCGTGCAGCCGAAGCATAATGGCGATATGGGAGGAAAATGTAATAAACCTCCACCGTAACGGCTTTGTCGTTGTTGTGTGCCTTTTCCATCTCATTTTTTTTTTTCTTTTTGGCTCGATCGAGAGTGTGACGGCCGAATGGGCGATGATGATAGGTGATAAAATTTTACAACGTGCCGCCGAGAAAGCGTTTTGCTATAATAGACTCGGTGGGTAGTTTGAATCTATTTCATACGCGACGTGACCCACACGGCAGGGGAGTTTTTATGCATTTAGGGCACGTTTAACTGGATCGGAGAAGAAACCTCCCAGCACTTGCTTGCAAGGGGGACTTTGTTGTGTAAATTTCCTTTTCAATTAAACAATCTGAGTTTCAATGAGTTTTTTACTGTACATTGTCTAGCTGTGAATTCTACGCTTCAAAGAATCTTCATTGTTTCATTGTTGTACTTCATTGTTTATATATGTGTTATTTTATTTTGGTAAAGAGTAGAATAATTTATTATTTTAATTTTAGAGCATAAATACACTTTTTTTCTGTTTAAAAACATAAAATGAATAATATTTGAATATGATTTATTTTGAAATAAACTGATTGGATCGGAATTAAACTTGAAGTTGAAATTGAATTGTGACATTCATTAAATTTGCATTTTTTTTGTGAATAATTTGCTCATAATTCAAGCTACAACGGCTTTACATTACTCTTCCAAGGGTATTTCTAACACTTTTATGCATTAATTACTTAACGTTTTGAAGATCCTTAAAGTAATTAATTGAAATAAATCTTTTTATATCATACGATATTTAAGTTAACTTAATTTTAAACCACTATTTCGATGCCTAAAAATAATAAATTAAAACTCAAATTCGATCCATTCCATCGTGGAATCACATTCAGTATAATCTTGGTTGAAAACTTTAATTCACTTCTTTATAGATTTCAATTGAATGATAGAGTAGTGTAGCGTGTTATTCATAGGTAGTAATATTTCAAGTATTATTAATTAATAATTAAAACGGAATCGTGCATCAAATTGCATTTGGAAAACATTCGCCAATCCGAGAACATCTTATAGGAAAGCATAAGGTTTTTTTATGAAGCTCTTTTAACCATAATTTGTTCCAAAAATAAACAAAAATAATAATTTCATACATTTCCGTTCATCTGTCTGTCTAGTAATGCAGTGCCTTTGAGTAAACATAACTTTTCACGCTGGGCAAAATCTGACGCGCTTCATACGCTTGCACGATGTGCAAAAATCCAGCAGTTTGCATAGGCTGATCAAACATCAAACTCAACAACGTTCGGTGTTTATCTGCAAAATGCAACTTGGTTTCGAAAAAACACACGAGGAAGAGCAAAACTGTTTACCAGTGTTCAATCGAGTGTGTGAGTAAATACAAAAACGAATTGATATTAATTGTTGGTTTACATATTCTAAACGGAAACCTCCGGCTGCATCCAGACATCGCGCACACTAGCATGCGTTAGACTAGTGAACTACATGCCTCGTGACTTTGTTTGCTTTCTCGCTGCACGTTGAGCGACATGTCTGCTCAAACGAGTGATGTTATCGCGATTAAAATCGAAACGCGTTTTAAAATACCGTTGAAATATTATCCTTGCCTTTCATCATAAACGCAACCAGCAACATTAACATTCCCCAGCCGTGGAATGTCATCTGCAGCACCGAGCGGGCAAGTGTTGAAAAGCCCTCGTAAAAATGAATAGTGTCACACTTTGACCTCAGGGCCCCTTGCACCACTTTTCCCCAAGCATGCACCCTAGCTGTGCCACATTTTTTCCACTCTCTCTCGCAAAACCTGCAGTGCAATTGCAAATAATCCGGCTCCGGCCGTAGCGATTTAATTTATCTGCTCCAGCAATTGCCGAACCGTTACCGTTCACCGGGGATGAATTATTGGAAGGAAGCGGATTTTATTAAATGCCTGCGATAATCCGTTCCCCCCTTTTTTTTTTGTACAGTACACTGGAATCTGGATACAGCTCGGCATTCACATTCAGATTGATCGGATGACAAATTTTCCGAGAGTTAAATGATATTTATTTAAAGCTTAAACCTACAGCAAAAACCTGACTCATTTATGTGCCCTATGCATTCAATATATCCGTATCACATGTGTCTAATTTCGCTTCTTTAAACATAGATTCCGGAAGCAGCAACTCCCCCCCCCCCCCCCCCCCCTCTCCCCACCACACTGTTGGGCACGATCAAACGGCAATCAATTGAATGGTCTAATTAAAATCAAGTTGACAGCTGCGACGCTGCCTTCATAATAAGGCACTCTGCATTCGGTGCGTCCTGTCGGCTATTAAAACCACACCACGGTTGCCATTTTACGCGCCCAGTGCCAAAACCGCACACCGCACACACACACACACGTGCTCGGAAATGGAGAGAATTTCGTATTCATATTCCTAGCACCGGGGGGTCACCGATGGATATGCGAAAAGCGTGTTGCGCTTCGGTCTAAGGAACCAAACTTGGCTAGCGTCGGTGGTCGGGCGTTTGGTGAAACGAAACGCTAGAGAAACTTGGCGGGCGTGTACGTGAGAAATAGTATAGTTGAATTATTCAAACGTACTGCTTGTGGGCCGTTCCCAGTGTTACGGTGCTCCGTGTACACTGAAGGCTAACGTAAGCCGCACAAGAAGTACATTTCGCTGCACCACACTGTTCCTAGGGTTTTATGAATATCAATACAGTGTTCTTTAAATCATTTAATTATTGAGTATGATTTTAAAATAAATGTAAATTAAATATCTAACACAAAATACTGAAGTGTTTTTTTTTATATTTTTCATTATCCATCTGCGGTGGGTAATCGAAGGTACTAAGCGTAACGTTTTAACGGTAGAGCTAACAAGCGTTCTACCTACTAACATTAATGGTATTTAGTTATCAAAACATTTCAAAAACCTAGTTTGTTTTATTTTATTTTAAAAGTTTAGGGTTTGGCAAAATAACTTAGCACCTTTGCCTGAAGCATAATAACTTTTGAACATATCTTGTTTAAAATTTAGCGTTACCTATCAAAATAACTGGTCTGGTCGGGTAGATAGTAGCTACAGACTAATTAATTCCAATCGAAACTAACTATTTGTACTTAAAACATTTCGCACTGTTCTGTCATCACTTGCCATTAGCTCTTTGTCCTATGATATGGACGATTGATCTACTGATGTGGATGACTAAATTAAATGATCAATCAACTACTCATGTGGATGATTGTGATATAAAATCTGAACGATTGTGCATGATGACGATTTTAATTTGATCATAAGACCAGAGTTGCTAAGGGTAGATGATTTGTGTGTACGAGTGGTAAATTGTTTCTCTCAAGTGAACGATTGTGATAATCAATCAGTAAGTACACCAAGTGCCAGACTGCCCGTTTGGGTTCATGTGCAAACCATAAATGGAATGGAAAAATACGGAACCATTTAATGACACAATTATCAACTGAAAGGCATCAAATTGACAACATTAAACGTTACACAATGTGACAGAATGAGTTTAAAAAACACTCAAATATCAAACCATGACGCACCAACATATTTGCTTTTCTCAAATTGCTACATTTAATGTCTATAAATTAACAATACCATAGAAACCGCGGTGAGCCAAAAAATCCCTTTTCGTATCGCTGTTGCTGAGCCAAATATTTTGACAGAAGGTGTATAAAGCTGGTTTGTATTACAAGAACTATGCTCAATATTTCAGAAAACAGTCCATCGATCGTAAAATGCATTTAATGAGTGAAAAAATCCTTTTTTTTATAAAGGTTTAAAGCACTCTTTTTTCTCTCTTTTTTTCACTCTTTTTTATAAAGGTTCGAAGCACTCTTTTTTCTTCTTACCTTGGATCAAATAATTTATACATGCATTTGTATCTCAAAGTGCCCAGAACTATTGACATAAACGATTTTATACATTATTTAAGGATATTTTTTTATCATTTAAAACACAAATGGCTACATCGCATTTCATACGGATAAACAAAAATAGCTACAGCGGCAACAATTGCAAACTAACGCCACACCAACAACACCCAAAATCACACCCCTTTCCAGTTTTCTCCTTGCAACATAAAAAAAGGCAATCGCTAAAGAGAGCATATGTGTGCAGCTGCACATATATTTTCAAATTAACAGCCTTTCACTTGCACCACCGTGCCATATTTCATCGCACATTGTGTTCGTTTTGTGCCCATTTTGTCGCTGGCACAAAATATTAATCTCTTTCACTGTTCAAAAAAAAAAAAAAGAAACTGGGAAGAAACAAAAAGCTCGTCGTGCTATATGTTTTTAAACTCGGCAACCTTCCACCAGCTTACATCTTTAAATATTCACACCAGACACGCGGGAGGTGTGCTGTGAGGGCAAAGTAGAACGGTGCCGGAGTGAAAGCAAAGTAAAAAGTGTATTTCCCGTGCAATCAACATTTTAATGTCCACTCCAAAAAAAGGCCCACCCCAATGCACACAAATGAGTGAGCCAGTGGGGGAAGTGGCAGGCAGTGGCATTTGTTTCGGTGCATTACGCGGATGAATAAAAGGCGCGCTTGCCACGGTTTACGCATCAACGAGCAGCAGCTCGGGGGTTGAAGTGCGATCCACCAGAAACGACTGTTCCAGTGTGGGCTGTGGTGAACGGTTTTGGGTGGTGAGAAAGTTACCGAACGCGATGAAGAACGTCGGGGTGCGTTGTAGATGCAGCTGAGGCACACCGGGCTCCGTGGCAGCCGTTCTTACTCGCCCCAGCAGTAGCAGCAGCAGCAGCAGCAGTAGCAGTGCTCGAAAACCCCTTAGCGATCGCGATATGATGCAACGGTAAGGACGCGCTTAGTGAAGTGTTTCTCGCGTACAATGGGCGTCGGTGCATTTGCAATAAGTGGATGCAAGGCGAACGAGCGAGTGAGTGAGTGAGGGAACGATGCTACAGAAGCAAAGTACGGTCTAATGCCTAACCGAAGTGGGTAGTGGACTCATCCCACTGGCTTCGTGTGCGGTGCGAGTGAGTGAAGGAGTTTTAAAAGTGCGAAATAAAATCAAACAAAACGTGAAACAGAGAGAGAGAGAGAGAAGTGTAAGCGAAAGAGGGAAGAAAAGACAGCGAAGGATTAAGGACCGTTTTAAGCGTTTTCGCATTAGTGGCGCTTTTTGTGTGTGGCTCGAGGGCAGATTGGAGAAGAGAGGTGGTGGATAAGCAGCTGTCCAAGAAACAGTGAGTGAGAGAACGGAACAACAACAAAAAAAAAAAAACAAGCCAACCAACCACCGAATGCACCAAACAGTGAGCAGCGAGCCGGCGTAGCGATGGGATACATAAATCTGCTCCAACTAAAGCTTTTGTTAAATATATCATTAGTCGTGCTGCTGGTAAACGGTAAGTTTGGTTCCCGGTTCGAAATTTAATTTCCCGAATTAGCATGATTTATGCGGCGACGGTAAATAATCATAATGGGTGACATAAATGCGCGCCCGGCGATTCGAGATCCGGGGGTTGCTTTCCCCGGCGACTCGCAGCCGTACCCAGGAAAGGCAGCCAATGATGAAATTGTGTTCCGCGCATTTCACTTCACTATTGTTTATTTGTTTGCGACGTTCTCTTCTTTTTTTTTTGTCTTGTGGGTGGCCCCCTTGAACAGGACATGGCACACAGACGGAGGCACAGCCGGAGTTTCTGGCACCGCTGGACAATCTTACGGTGACGCAGGGCCGCGATGTGTCGTTCACTTGCGTGGTGAACAATCTTGGCCATTACCGGGTAGGTAGCAAGAGAAAAGGTACATTTATTGCTTTATCGTTGAACGTATGAAAATAAAAAAATACAACATTGTTTTCTCAGTTCTTTAAATATTTTATTGTTTTACGGAACGTGTTCTTCAGCTTGGTTTTTATATTTATATTTAATTTAGAATTTTCCTTCTTATAATGCCTGTTAATGAAACTAATTATTTTTTAAGTTTCAAGCCTTGAGATTATAAAATTTAATATTTTGTCCATATTATACACTACAGTTCATTTCGTTGACATAAATTAATTTTTTAAACACTGAAAACAATAATCAGAATTATATCAGATTTTTATACGATAAAATCTTCATGTATAAAAAAATGTATAAATGTATTTGTAACAAAAACTTCATTCATATAACTAGATTGGATTCAAATTATTGGTTTTTTAAATTTTAATTGCCATTAACAGCAACACTCTAAATAGAAGAATCGGAACAAAAACCAGCACAAATTAAGTGTTCTTCCGTCCTAATTTCAATACCTTAATGTATGACTTTTATTCAAGCTCGACTGACTAATATTCCTCCTGCAAAGATAAAGTAAAACGACATCAACCAAAAACACAACAGAAGGCTAATAAGCTTAAGTGAAATTATAAATTGCTCTGCGTGCAGATCGCTGTCGTTTCTGCGTGCAGCCGAGAAGTGGCTCTAGGATGAGTTCCAATTATTGTTATTTTTTTTTGCCTTCATTTTACGGCCACCGAAAGCACCGAAAGCGCGGCTGTCATGTGCGGGACCATGTTTGGTGTGCTATTTTCCAAAAACACACCAGCCCAGCTACCGTGCCGAACCAAGCCCATTTAATGCCACTTCACGGATGCCCTGAGTTATTGATGATCTCATTTGGGAAATTTATTGAAAACAAAGGCCAACTTTTATTGACACGCAGCGTTGTGCAAAACCAGGAGGGGGGAGGGGGAGGGGGAAGAAAACAGAGGGAAGGAAAAAGGCGACGTTTAACGGGCACACCGGGCTAGAAAGTGGAAAATCACGCCCTAATGAAACAGACGCGTGCATAAAAGTTTGAAAATAAAAATCAACTGTGTTCTCAAACATTTCCGTGTAGCGTTTAGTTGTGTGCGCTTTATTTTGTTGGGTTCGGTTTTTGGCTCGCCCTCTCTTTCTTTGTTCTCGTGGTAGAATGTTGTCTAGTGAAATTTCAATTAAATCGGAATAACATTGTTCGTGTTTTGTTTTGCATACTGGAAGTGAACCGGAAAGATGGATTTTTTTTCGCATTGTCACGGTTAATATTGGAAACACGCAACTCACGATGTGCAATGTGATGGACAGTAATCAATTCTGTATTGGTAAAATACTTATACCGTTATAAACAGTATAGTAAAGCACAGTTATGCTTATGTACATCTGGTATCCACTATAAAATTAATAGACTGGCTAACTTAAATAACTGTTGTTTTAAAAACGATTCATCAAACCAAGTGACAGCCCCTTGTTATATTAAATATTAGGCCACCCAATACAAAGCAATATTTAACTATAAATGATCAAATTAAATGAGAAACAATTTAACGGTTACAATGAGTCTATAGTGGTCACTAGTGGTAAGGCTTCTAGATAAAACAGAGGTTAGTGATAGGAAAAAAACAAAGAGCAAGGGGAGGTATATTATTGCATTTTAAGCAACTTTTCTTGATGGTTTAAAAATAAAACCAGAATCACTTGATGTTCGAACCCGTATAAAATATACAAAGCACAAAAGCAGAAAGGAAATAAAAAAATATCAAAAACAAATTTATTTAAAAAGTTTGTTTGGATGTTATGATACTGGTAAATTATGTTGTTCGTAAAAGCAAACAACTAACAATGCATAAATGGTTCCAATTATAGTTGCCATCTAAAAACACCGAACAGTACCAGACGCAAATGTATCGGAATCGGTTCCGACCCGTGGGTGCAGCGAGTTCGGGTCGACCCGAACCCGACCCAAACTCGCTGGATCAACGGAATCGGAATCGCTTACGCTTTCGCGCACCTACTGGACCTACTTGCAGGTTACGGGTCGACCCGAACGACTCCGGGTCGCTTACGGATGGCTTCGATCCGGTAGGTGCAATTCGACCCGCACATCACTAGTACCAGGCGTCTCCATCGGATCGAGCAATACCGATCATATCAAACGATCACGCTTGTAATTTTAGATTATTTTTTTCATTCACACGAAGGTTGATGGAATTTCTCATCGGACAGGCCGGGCTACATGGCCCGCATTCACAAGTGCTGCCCTCCGCTGACAATTTTTAGAAGCCAAAAATATGCGCATCGAGTTGCCCAAGGTCTCTTTAGGATAGAGATCGGAGCATTCAGAGTAAAAAGACAAGCGACAGTGTCATTAACAGTTTTGACAGTTTGGTTGAAGTTCGTTTATCTATGCCTTTCGGCGTAAGATTGCTGTGAAGATGAATTTTAGCATAACTGCTGAACGACTTACGCAAAGCTAACTACAAGCTAAAATAGAACTTCTCTAACCTGAAGTTTTCCACAAATATTGGATCATACTCTGTGGTTATCGTAATTTCGTGTATACATGTTTAAAACAGACGTACAACTTGCTGTTTCTCGCTGTTTTTCTTTGCCATCAAGCTGGTGGTATGAACCAACTGAAGCAGATATTTGTAAACTCCTTTCAAGCAACCTGTCAAACATGAACACGAAAATGTCAGACCAGAAAAAGTCTATGCTTCGACCTCTATCCTCAAGGGACCTTGGAGTTACCATTGAAATTGCAACGGTTGTCTCAGGTTTGTTTATTGATTGTTTCGCAACCGGTACTAGAAGGAAACTAATCAAAGAAAATTGATTCAAATGATGAAATTTTAATAAAAAGCATCATATTTCGTGTATAATTGAAGAAAATGAGACGAAACGCATCTTCTGCTGTTTCTATTGCATTTGGTGTGTTGTGTATCAAAAAGCCATAAAGGCGGTGAGCTGTCAAACCGATTGCGCTCCTAAAATCAGCGATTATTCATTTTGAGTGATGAATTGAAATTCTTTTTGAGTGATGAATTGCACCTTTGCCAGTGGTTTACAGCTACCGGTGGTTTACAACAGATGGCGCTAGCGTAGAACAAGAATGCGCTTGTGAATGCGCTCCGTGTAGCCCGGCTTGAAGAAATAAAAAATGATTTCCAACCATTTTCAAGAAACGAGCGCCAAATCCGAGAATTTCTTTTAATAATACTTTCAAAAATTAATAAAAAAAAAGTTAATTCCTTTCTGGAAATTATTCATTACAATTTTACTCATGTTAGGTCTCAATCCAACTGCAGAAAAGTTTAAAGGAACAAGCATCTACAATGAACCAATGATTTCTCTACACTCATTTATTTGCACACACTGATTGAATTATAAACCTTAAAAACAAGATATTTTTTTTCAAATTTATGTTACAGTTCGTGCTGTTTCAAGCATTGCCTTACGCTATCAATCCGCCAATTACCAATATCGGATTTTTATAATTCGTTGTAATTGAGTTATTTAATCCTTACAAATGTTTATAAAAAACGTATCATTTCTACTACTCTATTCTTTCTTCTGAATGCATTTCAATGATAATATTTGAACGTTAAATTTAAATCCATCCATCCACGCCATAGACGCTAACAAGCACTTCCTGCCCTCCCAACCCCCAGGTTGCGTGGATCAAGTCCGACTCGAAAGCGATACTGGCGATCCACATGCACATGGTCGCGCTAAACCCGCGCCTATCCATCACCCACAACGGGCACAACACGTGGAAGCTGCACATATCGCACGTGCAGCTGAACGACTCCGGCAGTTACATGTGCCAGGTGAACACGGATCCGATGCGGCATCAGGTACGTGCTGATCGTTTCACCCATTCCCATTTTAGTTTGCAATTTTCCATCCCGCACAGCAGTAGCTAAAATAGAAAAAAAAAAAGATGCCTAAACCACCATCAGTCACTGCGACTAAACGAGCTGCAGCAGCAAAGACTAATCCCCTGCCGGTGGGTTTAGAGGAATGAGTCATCTTGCTGCTGTTTTTCCTTCTCATCAAGCAAATGGACCACACAAACGCACATACACACACACACCTTCACAGAGCTTGTTACATGCACACGCCGCCATGCTTCCTGCAAGTCTTGCATTGTACGCCACCAACCACTAACCAAGAAAAACACCATAATTACAGTCGGGCAACCTGGACGTGGTCGTGCCGCCGGACATACTGAACGAGAACGAACCGAACACGCTCGAGGGCGGGGTGGCGAACGAGGGCGGCAACGTGCAGCTGGTCTGCCAGGCGACGGGCGTACCCGAACCGACGGTCCAGTGGAGACGCGAAAACAGCAAGGATATCGTCGTGCGAACCGAGGGCCGAGAAAAGCAAGGTAAGTCTCACGAGGAAAAACTCCAAAAAAAAAAAAAAATAAGTGAAATCAACTTTTCATCTGAAGCTCGGCTCACCCTCTACCCTTACACGGACCATAGTTTCTGACATGGCATTTGATTTACTAACCACTTCTCCGCCGACCCCCAAAAGGTTACATCCAACGCCAGTTAATTACCGAACAATGCGGAAAGATTCCTTTTCCCTTCTCTGCATTGCCCTGCTCGGTTCTCTGTAACCCTGTTTTCTGTGCTTTAAAGTTTAAGTGGCTGCTACAATAGCGCACAGAAATGAAGGGGGGAACAAAAAAAACCTGTGCAAAAGTGTAACCTTTCAGGGGTTTTTATCTCTCATTTTCTCTACTTTACTTCTTAAACTTTGAATCGATTTTAAATCGCTTTTTTTTCTTGCGTTTTTTTTTTTCGCCCGTTGCAGTCGTAAAGCTCGTCGAGGGCGAACGGCTCGTCCTGAATCAGGTGCAGCGAACCGACATGGGCGGCTATCTGTGCATAGCGTCGAACGGTGTACCACCTTCCGTCAGCAAACGGTTCGATGTGCAAGTTAACTGTAAGTATTTCCACCCTGTTTGCCCTTCTCATTATCTACTGCACCTTTGCGTGATGCGCACGATGGGAGGGGTGGCGAGGGAAGGCAAATAGTTTAATTCATTTTGCTTTTCCCATGCCACACCGGGCCGAGGATTGATGCTGCTCGGTGTTGGATAAGGCGTTGCATTTTTTCGTTTGTTCTATTATGTTTTTTTAACGAAGGAAACTTTTTTATCTATGATGAGTGAGCCCTATAAGAATGTTTACCGTAAATGGGTTTGGTATTAAGGATGTTCGGATGAGTTTGTTGCTTGAATGTTTAATGTCCAAAGCTAACTCGCGAATTTGACTGGTGAAAGTTATTACAGTTCAATTATAAAAATATTAGAAAATACATGTTATTTTTATGTTGCGATGATTTTATAAAATATTTATTTGATAGACAACACCTGCAGGAAAAAAAAGTTTAAAATATTTTTATCGTAAAAATATAAGAACTTTACATTTAAAACAACAAAGTGAAACAATGCTTAAAAATTGTGAAGGCGGATTTAACATCGATGTATCATTAAACTTCCAAAACGTGTCAAAAGAGGACTTTCTGCAAAGAAAATTATCATTTAAGATTTGATTATTATTTATTTCCATATCTTATCATTTTTTGTTGTGATTTTTAGTGCCATATTATGCACTGTTTAAATTTTAAATGCAAGTTTTGTAACCATTAACAATAATAATAATCGTTATATGCGAAACGGCCTGATCGTTTCTACGGATGTTTCGTTAAAATGTTCTGATCGCAAAAGAGCAAATTAAAACTTAGCACTAAACTTAAGTGCCTGAAAGTCAGGACTTGAAGCGCACTAGCGATGGGTTCACGACTCCGACTCCGACTCCGAACCGCTTCCGAGCAGCTTTACTCCGGAACCGGTTCCGTCTTTATCAAACTCACGGCTCCGTCTGGAGCCGCTAGCCGTCGGAACCGTCAGAACCGTCGGAGTCGTAAGAACCATCGGTATCGCTAGTCGGCAGCCGGAGCCGTCTGGAGCTGTCCGGAGCCAACGGCGCCGTCCGGAGTCGCCAGAGCCGTCTGGTGCCGCCAAGAGCCGTCGGAACCGTCAGAACCGCCGGAGCCGCCAGAGCCGTCGGTATCGCTAGTCGGTAGCCGGAGCTGGCAGAACCGTTGGTGACTGAAATTAATTGAAATTCCAAAGTGTTTTCAATCGTCCATGATACGGTGATATCATTCCGAGCAGTTTCGACGGTTCCGACGGTTCCGACGGTTCCGATGGCTCCGATGGCTCCGGACAGTTCCAACGATTCCGGGCGGCAAAAGACGGCTTCGGTGGCTCCGACGGCTCCGACAGCTCCGGACGGTGCCATACAGTTCCGAATGGTTCCGAGCTCGGAGTATTGCACCTACGTTCCGGAGCAGTTACCAAAATGGGATGTCAATGGGATGTGATTCCGGTTTTTCGACCAATTTACGCATCACTAAAAGCGCACTGGTAAACTGTTAAACATTGCTGTAGTAGAGACAAATATAAAAGAGCGATACCAGAAATTGAGGCTAAGAACAAAAATTTAACAGCAACAACTGCATCAAAAAAGTCAAGAGATTGCAAAATTTGCAAAATGAAGTTCGATTAAAAGCACGCATAAACAACTCAAATCAAACTAAGTGAAAATTTCGTGCAAAGTGTGAACATTTTGAACAGATTTTTTAACAGTTAAAAACCTTGTTTTGAAGATTGACACTTTGTATTGCAGTTGCAGTCACTGTTTGAACTTTTTAAATTCATTCATTCCGAATACTCTGTTATAGTCGTTAGAAAAAAAGGGATTAAAATAACCTTCGAATGAATTCGATATTTAAAAACATTTATAGCGTTCATTCAACACTTTCCTTCAAATTTCTACTGCAGTTCCACCGCAAGTGAAGGCAGGAAACCAGCTTGTAGCTGCACCGGTCGAGAGCCATGTGATGCTGCAATGCATCGTGGAAGCATTCCCTACACCGCTCAACGGCTGGCACAAGCGTGACGGTAAGCAATGCCTTCCTTTTTCATCGCACTCCAGCGCACTCCTTACTAACTCACATCAAGCAAATTGGATAGCAATTATTAGCGCTCTGTGAATAAACTTTGTAAACGCACCAAATAGTTCCTCAACCCGATCTGCTCCTTCCGAATTGCAGGCATGAAGCTGTATGAAGGTGAAAAGTACACCATCAGCGAGGAAAAGCTCAACGCGTACACCTGGCAGCTGAACCTGACCGTGAAAAACCTGCACAAGGGTGACTTTGGGCCGTACATTTGCTCCAGCATAAATGCGCTGGGAAAGTCGGACGCGATGATACGCTTGCAAGGTACGAAGCGAACAGTGAGCACGGCGACGATGAACAAGCGCTTTAGAGAACGCTATGTTCCGGCCACCGTGTTCAGTATGTTCAATCTGCGCGTTGTTCTGGGACTGTTTTTTTCGCACGTCCTCTCGTTTGTTTTTCCTCGAAAATCATTCTTCTTTGTTCGTTCGGGTGCGTTGTTTCACTTGCTGCAGAGCTCTACCTACCTCCGAAGCCGACCACCACGCCAACGCCTTACGTGCCGTCGACGGTGAAGCAACCGCGCCGGAAGCAGCACTACGGTACGCACGGCAAGGGGCACGACAGTAGCAAGGGCGCGAACACCTTCAACCGGGACACCTACATCATCAACCACATCCAGGAAAATGACTATCTCGGCAGTCTCGTAGTGCATGAAGGTAAGCTTTTGTGGAGCGGTTAGAAAGAGAGGAAAGTTGCCTACTTTTTCGCTCATTTGTTTCTCTATTGATGAAGGAATTTAGGTCGAATTGTGTGTTTTAATATTCATGTTTTCAATTCTAAAAGTTGTGTTTTCGAGTGCTGTTTTTTTTCCTGTTCGTAAATTTGCTAAATATTCTAAAGAAACATTTGCTATCGTTACCCATTCATTTTCAGGTTTATTCGAGATTGAACGCATTTCATTTTTGATCTTTTTCACTACTGTTACTATTTCAAACTTTTCTTTTTACCATAAGACCTTACTTGATTTTTTTTTGTGTCTTGCATTTAGTTTTGTTTGTTTTATATTTATGGTTGAAATTTTATTTTATTTATTTAATTAGCTTATGTTTTATTTTGACTTATTTCACGGGAGCATTTATTATTTATTGTGTTTTAATTGGCATATTTATTTCACACTTTTATTATTTTATAAAGATTTTTCAAAGCTTTTTTTATTGTGGAAATTATATTGAGGTCATATGTATAAAGTCTTACTTATTTCTATGATTTACTGTCTTTAAAATGGCATTTACCATTTGTTTTTTTTTTAATATATTGTTCAGCATTTCCATTCCATTATCAATTTATTGGAAAGGCTGTATAAAATCATTCATTCTGATTCTCACAGTGCGTTAACAACGGATCGTGTTTAATTTATTCATAATTAACCATAATCCAGAAATGAAACACGAACCAATTGCCGAATTGGTTTATTCAAACAAATCGGACTCATTATTTCTCAATAAGTCTCAACGCATTTGCTATAACAATGCAACACAAAAACAACACTCACCTAAGTGATTGCTGCATTCGCATTTAATGAGCGCCGGGTGCAAAAATGCATCATATACGATTAGCCTCGTCGCTAATGAACTAATTTTGATGCGACAGCATGCATGTTTGAACGAACGTGTTAACTAGAACGGGAGAGAACAACAGCTACCGGATGGATACAATAATCATCTAAACACGTTACGTTTCGTGTGTGTTTTGTGCTCTTGTTTTTTTTTGTTTTTTATCTCTCTAACGATACACGCCACACCCGTGGTGATTTGTTTCTCGCCGTTTAATCTTTTCTGCTTTTTAATCTCTCTCTCTCTCCCACCCGGTGTCCGCTTGTTATCCTTTGCCACCGTCGTCGTCGCGCATTTGTATCGATTGGGCGTAATTGAAAAACACTGCCACACATACGGCCGCTGTTATGCTGCGCCAGGGCTCAATTAATTTTTATTGCATCACAATGAAACACCCCATAACAATAAATTAATTGATGTGATTATCAGCTCTTGGCGCATTTTAAGCTCGCCGACCACCTACCCGACCCGACGCGGCGGTGCAATTCTGCAGCAGTTTGCGATGCGTGTTTGCGTGTTGCATTTTTGCTCCCAGCGCAACACAACCTCCGCTTGTTAATGTGGTGCAGCGATGGATGGTCTTTTTACTTTTAAAACAAAATAAATCTATAAAAAAGACAGAACAGATTATCAATCCAACTGCCGGGCAACATGGGGGAAATAACAAAAAAAGAGAAACCTTCGACCAACCGGAACATCCCAAGTCCTTCGGCTCGTTCGCCGGCGCGCTATTTATTTATTTTTAATGACACAAACACGAAGATAAGGTTAAGAGATACGCGTAAAATATGGTGCGAAGCGAAGCACAGGCAAAAATTAAATGCCATGTTCGTCAGCGGCCAGGCTTTCCCGAACCCTCCCCGAACAATAGCACCGCCTCATCGTACGGGTGTAGATATTCGTTATTAATTATTTGAGCGCACGCGTTCGATCTCTCCACGCGGCCCCCGAAAACGTGGCGATACAGTGTTACGCTTAAGCTTTTTCCAACATTCAGCGGACAGAAATGAAATAATGCATTTGGCGGAATCATGACATTCCGTCGCGGTGCGTACCATTTTTGTCGGACGTTTTGCTGACGTGCGCCGGGGTGCACATGGGTGGGACATGGGAGAGCGTTTTTTTTTTATTCGATATACCCTTGCCGTAGCGGGACAAGCGAAAAGGGTGATGCGATGTCGTTGGAATTCATTTTTAACATTCCTTTAAGAGGCACGGTTAAATACATGTTCATTTTGCAAACGGTATACTGGAAATAATGGAATGTTGGAGTGGTATAAGAGTGATTTAAGATAAGAGCAGAATCCTAGAACTATTGGCGAAATAATTCAAGTAAAATGAAAAATCAATATTCATCTTATTTTACTGGAAGCTAATTAATATGATCAACAACCGTTGCAAAACACTAAAAAAGTTAATAAAAATATTTTTTTTTTCAAATCGTTGCGAAGTAAATTGAGAGGAAAAGCATTTTAACGTGAATATGATAATTGATGTGATTTGAGTATAATTTATCTGGAGAAATTTGAAATTTGTGTTATAATAAGTAAGAATAAATAAGACGTCTTGTGCAAGTTTTAAAGCGATAGTAAATGCTCTATTAACGATGGTTTCTACTTCGGATAGGCTAAAGTTGTTCTAGATCGTACTGTCCTCAAAGTTTGCAGGTCTTGAATAGCGGCATGGAGGGCAAAGTGAACCGCCTAACCAGCATTGTGTTTAAAAAACAACGGATGATTAAAATGATTACGAAAATTGGTCATTGTTAGGCTCAGTCATTGATTCGGTTAAGCCTAAGGGTGAGAAAAGTTAGTTATGAAATATTTTCCCCTTTATAAAAACGCTGAATTTTGCCTTAATATTAAGCAACGAAAGATTGTGTTGCAAAATTAACCAAAAGTAATTTTCAATTTTATGAGGAGTTTTTTGTCAAAAAGAACACTTCTTTAGAAGCATTGTTTACAATGTAGCTATAGTCATGAATATTGTTGTTGGGTTCTCCGAGCATCTTTCCTTTTATCTAGATGTCAGAGTTACACTTAAAAGGTTCAACACTTGGTCAAAAGTAAAAAAAAATAATAATTTCTTGACCAGTTTTGAAGTTATTTAAATTTTTTAAATTATTTCGAAATGATATAAAATTGATTAAAATTAGTTTTTTTTATATGAACTTTTCATCAAGAAAGGAAAAAAATGCAGAAAATTTTACTAGCTCCTGATTGCGCTCAGTGTTGTTTAGTCATCAAAAATTCTCTAACTATGATTTTTTCCATAAAAAAATCTATGTACAGATTTAAAACGTATGTTAAAGTGCATAAATGCTAAGCAGACCTAATATTGCTTCAAAACTAAATGTTGGAATTGTTGCAGAGTTCCGCTGGACTGTCAGCTAGGCTAATTCCGTAAAAGACAAAAAGCACATAAATAAGGAACGAACGATGGGAATTGTTCTTTTCGAAAACCACAAGCTATCGAGCCACCGCAATAAAAAACAAAAAAAAAAAAAATAAATAAAAAACTAATTTTTTGGCACGCTTCTCACTAAACAATTTGGTTTCTTTATTTTGTTACTTTCTAACACTAAGTGTCCAGCGTACCTCAACATGTGCTCTTCTCTCAAGAGACATTAACTAAGAAAAATGCTAATTGGGTTTATTAGGGCTAGTGGAATAAACCTAATTTACACAAAGGACAGAAACATTTATTTGATTGTGGTCCTAATTATTAAAAAAGGGACGGCTCACACGGCCTTCACACGTATCGGGCTACCGTACCGTACCAATTCAATTTGTATGGAAAGTTTGACAGAACGGTACGGTGGATAGTACGGTACGTGTGGAGCGCAATAGGCTTCCAGTCAGATGGAAAAACCCAAAAATTACTCAGTTGAAAAAGACTATAGCGGGCACCCGAGAAGAAAAATTTAAAAAACTAAAAACTAAATTTTGAATCGTTTGTAATCAATTCATAACATTTTTTGTAAGGTCTATGTAGCCTTTCTTTTTAATCATGCAGATAATTTTAAAGATAGTTTAATCTCTGAATAGCATCCTAACTCAACAGAAGAAACCGACCATAAATTAAAATTAGTCATAGAATATCGCTTCAACAAAGTCCTACGAGTTATGGTTGATCAGGAAAACAAAAAGCAGCTCCCTTCGCTCGTGTCTTCCCTTCTTTCATGAATAATATTTCGCCTGGATTCTTCGTTATGTATTACCAAACCATTCTTCCAAAAGCTATATAAATTATAACGTTTATATTTAACTCATAAAGTAAATTGAAATTCATAAATTCGAATCACTGGTTGTGTGTGCGGGCCAACAATTACACACACCAGTACAGTGCACAAATCTGCCAAAACATTAACACCACACTTTGCTTTCTTTATCACCCGCTTCCCACCCACCTTCATCCCCCCCTTACACACGTGTAGGTAACGGTCATGGATTGGTTGGGATGAACGGCGCGACCATGGGCACGGGCAACGGACTGGGCGGCCCGGGCGGCACGAACGGCGGTGGGCTGGAGAAGCCACGGAACACGCAGATGCCGGCCCCGATCCCGTCGCGCCAACCGCACTGGATACTGAACAACAAATCCCGCGCGTCGGCCATCTTCAGCCACGGTCGGCGCACGGTCGCGGCGTTCGTTAGTTGTTGTTTGCTAATGATTTATAGTCTGTTGATGTTGCTGACGTTTACATGAAGCTGTGCGGTGCCGTGCGTTAGGCTGGATCGCCGGATCGACGCGCTGCGTGTACATTGCCGATAAGTAGTAGCAGTACTGCTGGACAAAATTAGCCGCAGCAGCACCTCGCATCAATCCCACTATGGTCGGGAAAACAGCCATATGCATAACACCCGCTGGGATGAGCCGCGTTATGGTATGAGGGGACAGGTTCGGGGGTGTGCAAACGAACCTGATGGAGATTTGATGCATTTCGAGGGAGCTGCTGGAAGCAGTGAGAGCGTCGTTGTCCGTTGTTTCGGGTGATTAGCGTAAATTAAAACAGCTGTTAAATAAACTACTTACAATCAATCAGAGGCACACATGCAGATAAAAAAACCGGAACAACCCCCTAACCCCCTAAGGTATGTATGAGACGCACGAAAGAGAAAACGATAGAGCGTGTTTGTGTGTGAAAGAGAGAGCGAGCGTGTGTGTGCCTGTGAACTTCCGGAACAGGGAAATGTGGCGTTACGTATTGTGAGTGGCGAGCAGACAGTGTATTAAGTTGGAAAGGAAACATTTGTTACAATTATAAGTGCACTTTGTAATAAAGAGAAGAAGTAAAAATGAAGGAAAACATAACTAATACAACAAGACGGGGAAAAAAATATAAAGTTTAATTGAAGGTAAAGGAAAACCGACGAAAGTGAAAGTTAGTAAAAAGTGTATTGAAATTTATAAAATAACAAAAAAAAACAGTGTCAAAGTGAATAGTTTAAACACGCATCAGAGAGCTTGTACAAAACATATTGAAAATGAGTGAAAGGAAACTTGAACTAAACAACTAAAATCATGTTAGTTAATGTGTATATAATGGTTAGACGGAAGAGATTGTTGAATATGATTTTATCAAGTTTAGAATCCATATCTCTGCCCGTTTATGTTTGTTTATGTTGTTGAACTTTATTCTGCTTTACTTTACTTGTTTTTTTAACTCTTTTTTTTTGCTTTCACTGTTTCACTGTTCATCTCTGTTTTCTCTATTTTGTGTTGTTTATGTTCCAGTCTGTATTTGTTCAAGTTTCTTATGATGTTCCACTTGTTTATTGTTTCTTTGTTTCTCCTGTTATGTTCAATACTTTTTGCCTATTTTTTATTATTCTTAACTTTTTTACCAAATCACAAGAAGGCTTATTTGAGTTTGTTTTATTCGGTATTAACGGCCAGGCCATATTGCTGACTTATTTGATTTTCATAAAAACACTTTAAATTCTTTAAATTGTTAAAAAAATATAAAATACGCCTGTAAATCAATGTAAACCCTATGTTCGCAAAATCATATTCAAAAAGGCAATATATTACCGCATCACTTTAGTATCCCTTCAACTTCTTTGCTGTGCAGCGTAACCTTCGGCTAGGTATTATATGTTTACAGCTCGGGAAAAACGGTGTAACGAAAAACCTTCCCAAAAAAAAAAAACGCCACCATAACGTTCGATAATGAAGGCGAACTACGTTTCGATGGTGCTGTACTACACGGCTGCACGCATCGCAAGGCCGTTGAACTGGGATAGGAAGCTATTCGATCCGAAAATCATCCATCTTCTTCTCCACTCTGCCCGGAATGCGAAACCCACCCCACAACGTGGCCGGGTTGAGATCTTAATTTTCCCGCTTGTCGCGTCCGCGGTGGTTTACTGTATAATTTTAATTAATGTTTATGCATCAGCTTTCGCTGTAATCCTTTAATAAAGGTGAGTGTGGCAGAACGTGTAACGTGTGGGTTACACGTTTGCGTGGCGAAACTGACACCATGCGGTCGGTTATTGAAATGTTCACCAATTTAAGCATCGAGTGCCGGAGCATTGTTCAACGGTACTTGGGCAATGAATCCTGAGTAAAGTACGCTAAAAGCTAGATTTAAATTTTGAAATGTGTTTAAAAATGAACATATTGCAAAGATTTTAACCCATTGATTCCCATCATGCAAACTCGTTCTCCGTTCCGTTTCCCCCGTACACCGACACACGTCATGCTGTCAAACAATTTGGCAAGTTGGTTTAGAACTTATTAAAACTCAATTAATTCCTTGACAGGGTTCACCTGCGCTTTCCCTCCCCGCGCACAGCTTCCAACCCGTGTTTTCTCGCAGCCTTCTCACGCTTAACCGTTGTCGTAAAACTCTTGCCCAAGAATCTCCGCCACCCACAGCCCGCTTTACACCCGGTCGTTTCTTTTTTGACAAGTGCTGCACGCAAACATATGCGTGTGTGGCCCATTTTCGCTTTAAAAGCACATTTTGATGACTGGTGGTGATGGTGGTGGTGGTACGATCTTCCGGGAAGGAAATGGGGTTTTAAGGATGCGGAAGGAGCAAATTTATTTCACGCATCATAAATATCACTTGCTTGCTATATACAACATGCTTTTTTTAACGATCCATCACAACATGATGTTGTTTAAATTTGGTTTTATTTTATTCGTTTCTTGAAATGTCTAGCTTTATTTACAAATCTCTTTCAGAAAAAAATATAAAAGAAGTTGTATTAAAAAGAAAACAGGAAAAAAAACACGTTAGAGAAAACAAATAGTTACAAAAACCACGAAACCCCTTATTCACGATCAAGCTAAAGCGTAAACCGATCCATTCTGTCGGCTTTCACCACTAAATTAAAGTAAAGTAATACAAAAGGTAAGCAAAACACTAAAGCAACCCAGCAAAACAGAAGATCATACAAAACTGTTGACGTCTTCCGTGCGAAACACTGACAAACATAATGCAGCAAAAAAAACAAATCAATAAGAAACAGACAAAGCATCATAGTACATAAAGTAACACCGAGACCGCCGTGCAGCAGCAAATGTAACAGCTAAATTTGTTAATAACCCAAAGGGCAGCCAGCAGTTTCGTGATATAGAAGCGAAGCGAAACGACGTTGCCAAGCAAAAACACACTATATATATATATATATATATATATATACATACATAAGTAATCTATAATCAAATATTGTTCCGTTTGTGAGAGTGTGGAAAGTCACCATTGCAAACACCCGGTAAGAAGTTATTAAAGTTACAATTACAGAACTGCAGCGAACGCTGTGGAAGAAGCGCGCTATAGAATTTGATCATTTAGAAAGGAAAAGGGTGTACTATTGTAAAACAGTAACACATATACATTAAACATTGAAACAACTTATCATAGTTTAAAAGTGAAACCTGTGTAAATAGAGCGAACTTTTTCGGGTCGTAAATGAGGAGAGAGAGATATGGGATGGATGGGAGATGCAGGGATGCACTGCAGAGAGAGATACGGGCAGGAGTCAGTTGGCCGCTCCCTAGCTGGAAAGCTTTTGCAGTGACGAGGGAGTAAGATTTTACACAAAACTGTTTTATAAAAATCACATGGTTAAACGAGCTCTGCCACAAAAGCATACACATTTTTTTAAGCGAAAACGAATTTCTTCTTTTCAGCATTGATAGGGTTTAAGAAAAAAGCGAAACTTTGAAACAAAAAACAACAATCATAAAACACGCTTAATCAAGAAAGGCAAAAGAAAAAAACATTTTTTGGCAATTTTTGGGGCGAAAAAAAAGCAGCAAACAACAAGCTATTGAATTGTTCCCATGACATTTTAACTGTTTTTTGTATAAGAATCACCCGTTTCAGCATGAAGTAATCCGTCAACCATATAACCAATTCGAAAAACACACTTAAACAAAAGTCATAGATATTTAATTTCAGGATAGCTTTGTGAGTGAAAGAGAGAGAGAGAGAGGAAAAGGAAAAGGAGTAAAAAAAAAACAAACAAACATCTTCATAACTAAGAGACTCGAGTATCAAACCATAAATCAAAGCCATAAATCGTTAAACTCTTATCTAAAAACAAACAATTTATGAACCTCTAGCAAATAATGAACACATTGTATGAACGTGCTGCTACCTTGATTGATGTGCAGTGCAAACCCTCCCGAACACAACACAAAAGCTAACAACGCCAGCTGGAAAAGAAAAGAAAAACGCAAAAGCTGCACAAAAACAAAACTAAATCATCAGTAAACATCACAAAAAAGGGGAAATTAAATTAAAAAAAAAAAACATAATTTCAACAGTACGGAACGATACGGGAACGATACATGTGTAGCAGAAATACATGATGCAAAAGCACACACACAAACGTACAGACACACAAATAGTAAATCTATCTACCATCTCATTGAGTAATAAAAACTAACAAAGACAATAAATAATTTAATGCTAGCATTACCAATTACCAATGTGAGGATTGAGATGAGCTGAGAGAAAAAAAAAATGGTGAAAGTAACATCTAAACGAGTTTGGATGGTTGATGTGTGTATGTGCGAGGGTTGGTGTGGCCAGTAAAAGTGCAAAGCGCAGAAATAGAGAGAGACAGACAGTTAATTGAAAGTACTTAAACGATCTATATATACATACAAATATATATAGCCTACCGATGAAATAAAACAAAAGTATTCATAAGAAAATGTAAACTATACGCTCAGTGGGGCTTTTGGTTTGGTTTTGTTGTTCAAGTATCACCTTTGATGTGTTGAACGGTAAGTAATGTACGTTTTAATTTGTATTTGCATGAAATTTAAGGTATCTTTTCTTATGATCAAATTCCTTTTTACTTTACTCATAACTAAAGACAAATTGAACAGGTCTATGATGAAATAGCTCTGATTTGATCCATCAGTTGTAAAATTCCCCCCCCCCCACATTTCCAAACAAAGTTCGAATCATATTACACTGCACTGAATTGCTTGTTATCACGTTTGGATGCGTGCCAATACGGTTGAATCGCGTGCCACTACGTTCGAATCATGAGCAAGTAGTCTGCTACGATTTCAAAATGCTTTGAGCTGTCGGGTCGGTATTTGGTAAGTAAAATTCACACACAAAAAAACAACAAGTTTTTTCGTAATTTTTTGTACTGTCCCAAAGTTTGAACTAAAAATTAGGGTCATTAACACACACGAATGTTTGCGAATGAAAGGCGAATCAAAGCAGGCTGAACGCGATTCGACGCGGATGGCACGCGATTCAAAGTAGGCGGCACGCTTTTCGAACGAGTATGGAAACGAGTGTAAAAATCGATT
>KB671840.1:57354-78809 GCA_000349105.1 Anopheles epiroticus | reverse complement strand
ACCCCTCGGGCACCTGTTCGAGTTCCTTGACCCCTCGGGCACCTGTTCGAGTTCCTTGACCCCTCGGGCACCTGTTCGAGTTCCTTGACCCCTCGGGCACATATTTTAGCAATCGAATAACATATCAAACATTTCGATTCGTCAAACTTGGAGATATAAACCCAAAAGTCAGGTGTCTTATTTAGACCGCACACCCTGTACATGACATTAAAAATGTTGAAATATTTGGAATTGATATTTAGGATATTTATTGGCTTTGCCAATTGTGTGAGTTGGTTTAAAGCCCAAGAAACATTTCCTATGCCATTTAGTCTCAAGCATGTCTTATGGAAGTTTTATCATGGGTTAACTAAGAACAAATAGTTTTATTATAATTTTATATTGTGCAAAACAGTTTTTGAATTTTCAGCTTTGAAACATTCTTAAGATCACTAGCAGACAGATCCTTAAGCCTAAATTTCACGTCAAGTGAAATAAACACTGTAAAGCGTTGTTAAGATCGCCTTAAAACATTGCCATAAAACCAGTTTAAAACTGTGTGCCTTAAAACTAACTTGTCTTTACTTTACTCATAACAAGACAATCTCTTCTTTGTTCTTTAAGACCAATCACTATTTATTTGCAAATATTAAGACTACCTAAACTGAACTTTGCCATATGATGATATTCTCAATATTATCTGTAGTGGCACGTCTTTAATCACTGTTCTTAATACAGTTAATTATTTTTCAGTTGTCCTTTGGGGTTCAGTTTGCGCTACCAAATGTTTTTCGGCCCGTAAAACTTTGGTTTCTCTCCGGCTTGGACCGCTTAGAAGAGATGCACCGTCTTGAATTGTTTATGCAAATTGGATTGACATTCTGTAATATAATTAAATATTGAGAGTGTTGTGCACTATGGTGAACTTCAATTATGCTCCAAACCTGTTAAAAATCGACGAAAATCTCTTTTTTATTTCTATCGTCAGCAACTGCAGAACAGTAAAACCACTGATTTGTTTACATTTGTCAACCTTTTTGACAGCTGTGCCGTCCGTAAGATCGTTTAGTCTCAGCACTCTCATAAAACTTTTAAGTATTTGCATGTAATCATGTGTGGCGTCATAAAACTACTTGCACTTAATGCAGTTTTTTTACGCTTCACAAAGATTTAACAGTTTTAAAAGGATCTCAACCATACTCTTTTTTCGCAAACGATCTTAAAGAGTCGCCAAATAAGATCTTCCGCTCTTAATGCAACGACAGCCATTATTATTTATATCGGTATGAAAGCTGTCTTCAATATTTGTGCAGCCATATTGAAATTATGTTCAAGCGTATAGTGATTTTTAATGCAAATCAAAAATAAATGCATTGTGGCACCTTTTTCACACTATGGGAAAGTATTTGAAAATCTACATTATATTTTATATCCGATTTGAGGGTTTTATTGACTAGTTTTTTATTTTCGAAAAACAATTCGGAAAGAAAATTTGAAATATTTTTGCGGCGCTTTGTAATATTTCGAGGTACCATATTGCATATCATCAGTAAAATTTTCATCGCAAGAGTTTTGGCTCACGCGTAAGTAAATAAGTGGAACACAAACAGATAATAATACACACGCATCGAAAGATGTGTAGGTCCATAACAGACATTTTCAATCAAATGAAAGAAAGAGAAAAATAGAGTTCTCTCTCAAGACAGTATCGTAGTCTAACAATTGTTTTGAGAAACGATCTTAACAGAGTTCTGTAGACAGGTTCCTCTTAGTCTTAACAGGACTTTGTTATAGTTTTATCATGTCATACAAGAGTGACGTTTTTCGCTAGGCAATTTTGCAGTCTAGAAATTGTTTTAAGAAACGGTCTTAATATCGTTCTGTAGAATGGGCCCTTTCAGTCTTATCACAGCTGTATGTTGGGTTTATTAGGGTATTCAAGCTAAATTAGCCTTAACGTCAGTCTTAATCAAATGACAATAACAGTATTGCAACAACCATGATAAAACTAAAAATGTTCCTTGGGAGGTATGAACATTGTTTTATAGTTTCACACTTTATTCGGTTACTTGTTATAATTCTATATTTAATGTACTCATTATCACCACAAAGGCATCCAACACTCTTGGGCGTGTGAGAAATTAATTGCTTTGTACGATTGTCGCTGTCATACTTGCTTCGTACCTTTTATTATACTACTGCACTGCAAAAAAAATCGCACAGATTCTGCCGAAGATGCCAAGCAGGATTGGTGCTTTGTTTTTTTTTTTTGCTAAAGCTCGTTACTGCCCGTAAGCCCTTCGAGTTCAGCCCACAGCCCCATTCAACCGTGGGTAGCATCTCAGGCAGACGACGGGCGACACTTACGGGCCTCGACGAGGTCATTCGCCGCAGCAAGTAGGGTGTACGATGAGCAACGTTACAAATCAATGGGCAAAGGGACCAAAAGGGCAGCATACTCTCCCGGTGGGTGGGGGAAAGAGATGTTGGGATTTTGTCCCAGCCAACGCACTCTCTGCAAGGGACTCGCGATGCAACAGGGACGCAGCGATCGAAGGTTTGGTGATGAGCGTTCGGTGTAAAAAATTAGCATTGAATCGATGTATCGTTGTGTAGCGAAGGTCAGGTTATTGTTTCTTGTGCGGAAGGTGTAACCATTTCATTGTTTTAGATGCATGATGTAGAAGTTGTTTTTGAAGACGTTAAAACAGATTGAGAATTGCCCATAGTTGGTCGAGAATCTTTAAAAACTGCAACAAATGTTAGTCATTAAATCTTTGAGTTTATCATGGTTTTTGGGGCAGCAAAAAACACACTTCACGACACCCAAACAACTCAGTAAATTCTTTTTGAGTGAAATTTGACCTACAGAACATCCACGGACCAGCGATCAGTTTACTTTAAATCGCAAACCTCAAATTAAATTTCTTCCGTTGTCGGAAAAGGGTGCAATTACGGTAAAAAATATGGCTTAAAACACATCTGAACAAATATAAAATTCAATTTTACCCGATTATTTACTGAAATCATTATGTGCGAGAGAAAAAAACTTTTATCACAGGGCGCACACGCGTGTAAGAAGCGGTCGGCCTTTTGCATGGGCGTACGAGCTCGGGATCAAGTTCGAGATCGAGTGTGGAAGCGTCAAAGTTGAAGCCAAGCTACAACGCCGCTCGCGCGGTTAGTTTCAATGACGGGAGGGCAATAAATATAAAATGATTGGACCACGCGTCTGGATCTTTTCCATTATTATTGTTATTATTGTATTGTACTGTTCTGATCAATCCTAAATTGTGACCCCATTGCACCTTCGTTGCGGCTGTTTGCTCGTTTCGCTGGGCTTCAGCTGGGTTACAGCTGCTGCTAAAGTTGTCCAATATTTTAGTTTATCGTGCTGGCGTGATTTTGCGTGTCTGTTGCAGAGCGCGAAAGGCGTTCGGGTGTATTCAAAAAATGAATCTTAAATTTGAGTGGGATATCCTTTTCTCTTACTGTGCTTCTCAAGAAATCGTTCGTATTATACGCTGATTTCTATGGTGATGATTTCTATGATTTCTTTTAAATAATTTCATAGAAGTAACGCTAATATTGTTCTGTTTTTTTGTATAGTGACATATCGAACTATCGAATTTTTAATTTACTTTTTTATGAAAAAAATGCAGATTTATTTTCTCAAAACTATCGTTTGCGAACTGAGTACGTAACCTCCATTTAGAGAAGTAATTTCTTTATATAGGAACCAAATGCAGTCAGATTGTGTACAGAAAGGAATGGTAGGAATCTAGTAGGCTCTTTGAATTTACGCTAACAGGAAAATTAAAACAAAATAGATCCTTAAAGCTGGTCTAGTATAGAATACTTTATTTTTTAGCAGTAGTAACGGCCTGGTCCGTATCGTTTACACCTTCTTTTTTACAAAACGTTTTTTTTTGGCAAAAAGTAATCTATTACAACGTATCCTCTCCGTACCCGTTCGTTTCTTTCTTCCTATGTTTTTAAGATTTAAATCGATTGGTAAATTGAGGGAGTCAGACAATTGAAAAATGTATAAATAAATACATTGATAAAGTAATAAATAAATAAATAACGTTAATTCGACTGCAGATAAATAAAGATGATTTTTATTGGTTGATTATAATCAAACACCTTAAATAGTTGCTTTGAAAAGTTTGAAGCAATATTCTTTGTAAGATGCATCAGGTTTGAATAAACTACCAGCAACCTATTCCCGCGCAGAACTCTTCCGAAAGTAATAAAAATATACAAGGAACAAGTGAAAGAAGCTTGAAAGTGAAATAATATGATAAACAACATGAAAAAAATACTTACATAAAATATGAAACTATATATTAAAATCTGTCGATGGTGACAGATTTCAAGGACACTAATGACGTGTTAAACATTGCGCATTAGGATGGTATTGACTACTTTAGATTGTTTTTGAAGAAACGAAATGTTCCGATTTGGTTATTTCGGACCAATTTCTGTCACAATTTAAGAGGTCTCTAAAAATGTATATCGTCGCCTTGAATGCTTCTAAGCGGGAACTGGATTCTTGATTTAATCTAGGAATCTGCTTTGTAACTTCTCGTTTATTGTTTGTCAGTTTATGATTATTTAGCCTGCTTTGCTTCCATTGATGAATGGATGTCTTTATGAATTATTATACCATTATTGTATTTATTTCAAAATATTTTGGGATGCAGTTTTATGATCCTGTTGAATTAGCTATTACATGGTACGTCTGTTTCAACTGCTTCGTTTTTAAGCTCTACAAAGTTACCTTAGTTTCTAGCAAAACCACACATTTCACACATTTTGTTTGCTTGTTCGTTGAAACAACTCAGAAATGTGCGAAGGTGCGAACTATCTTTCCGCCCATATTTATTCGGCAAACAGACACGGTGCACACGTCCAAAAGGGACGCCCGCCAACAAACCGACCCAAAAGGGTGGCCCCGTTTATCCACAAACACACACTCAACGTTTCCGTCCCTTCTAATCGTGTGTCCCATCTCGGCCATGTGCCAAGTTTCACATTCTGTCCGATTGAGACTGCTCCGGTTGTAGTTGTCGTAGTTCTTTTTCGTTGTTGTTGCTGCTGCCCTCGTTGCCTCGACAGTTTTTTTTTGTTTGCCGGCCAATCTGTCGAAACATAACTAATTAGTTCCTTCAGCTTGGCGACCGTGGAACGATAACGACAACCTGTCGTCGTTGTCGTCGTCGTCGTCGTCGTCGTCGTGGTCCTCATCATCGTCGCGTTGCCCACGAAAACAGGGAACGGCGCGAAACCTTGGCAGGGCACTGCTTGGTGGTTGCAAATTCAACTGCATGAGGAGGGAGACAAGTGACCGGTCGCTGTCGAAGTGGCGTCTTGCCTTGTGGCCAAGCCCACGGTTTGTGCCGGCCCACCGACAACTAAACACCTTCGAGCCAAGAGGTGCCAGAGAAAGTTGAACGATCGTTGGAACGGAAGGTGGTTGCCGGACGTCGGGCGGGGGAAAAAAAGCCAGTCGAGTGGTGTAGTTGGCGCCGCCGGCTGTAGCAGTGGGCCACGCGGCCTGGGCACCCCGGGATCGGGAGCGTAGAAGACTTCGACGTTCGACGGCGCACGAAAGAAAGCCCACGCGGCTGGTGCTGCGCGATGTGCGCTCGCGGATTGTGGGTAGGGATAATGGAATTTTTGTGCCGCAAAAATGCTTGCCTTTATAATTTGCACCAGTTTTATGCTTCGCGCGCTCAGCAGCCGTCGTGAGGTAGGTGTTGCATTGCAAATGCAAATATGCTGTTCCCTGTTTTGTTGCTGTTGTTGTTGTTGTTTTTGGCTCGCGAGGACAGATCAAGTTGTTGTAACATTAAGATGTTGTTGAACTAGAGCATTATTTACACGCTGCCAAGATAAAGGAAGACAAGTTTGACTTTGATGCGAGTGATCGTTCCTTTCTTGTGTTTTAACAGTTAAAGCTAAATGTGATCAAATGTGTTTCATTTTATTTTTTAATTTGTCCATCTTTTATGCTTAAAATAAAAGATTTGAAAAAAAGATTTGAAAAGATAAAGATTTTCAACTAATTTATGTATGGCTCAAGCCAGATTTATTGATTTTTCTACGTCGAGGAATCAATATGAACCACAATCAATTAACTGGAACAGTAAAAACGTTTGACATTTGTGTTTGAATCTCATAAAAACGATAAAAGCTAAATTAACATGGCATCGAATCTAGTTCAAGGTTTTAACAAGATCTCGAAGTCTCAACTCACTCAATTCTGTGATCAAAATCAAGCCCTTAGCTTTAGTAGAAATAGTTTAACCAATGCTGCTCGGAGGCTTCTGATTTTTAGATCAGATTCAGAATGTGTGGTTCTTAAGGGTGCTTTTACTCAATAATAACGAACTCTTTTATAAAGCTAGGAGTTCGGGACGTACAGCATCTTTTCTTGACGACCACATCTTCGTTGTTAAAAGACTGATAAGATCTTCTTAAATTTTCATCCGGGAGATATTAGCTGGGGCGAGCATTTATGAAAGTAATCTTTGAAATTTTGTTAATTTGTTGAGCTTCTAATATTTTTGTTACAATCATTGTGAGATTTCCTTTATAGGTTCTTGGTGATTTAATTGAGGATCGCCCTGGTTGATGTTCTTATGCACTTTCACGTCTATGGTGTGGATTTATGGCATGTTGTTACAAGATCTTCTCTGTATTGGTTTTTTTAAAGTAAGTAGGATCGTGGTTCGATGACATGATCAGTGGATGGTCTCAAGATATTCCTGTATCTCCCATCAAACTTCATTTGTTTCTCATAAATGTGCTCATCTAAAAATGATAGCAAGGATAAGGTTTCTTTTTAGAAAAAAAGAAAAACAGGCCTAATGATGACCAAATATTATTTAATTTTTTTATTCGAAATTATTCAATCGTAAAAAAGTTTTTATTAAAATCCGTTCAAACAATAGTCAACTTTAAATCTCTACTTATTTCCGTTTCCGGGTTTATGTCCGAAATAGTTTGCATTCGGTTCTTGTTCTAGTAGTAGGGACCCCATAAGGGTTGCTGTACCAACCCAGGAGAGGCAGAACATCGATAGCTAGAACACTTTGGTTATCGTACTCTGAACTAAGCGTAAATTTATGTAAGATCTCAACACAACTCGATTGGAATTTTGTTCAAAATAGAGATAGCTTGTGAAAGATCGTTTTTTTTCCCATCATAAGATGGTTTACTTTATCTGAAAAGTTATGTATCTATGCTTAAATTAATTGTGCAGGCTAAATTGTTTTCTGACCAACACAACGGATAGTCGATCAAGACCTGCTCGAGCCTGAAAACCTGAAAAGCAAATAGTAGGGCTTTCTGGGACTTTGAGCACTAGTCGGCTAGTCACACCACATGATGATGAAAGTCACGAACATGGATCTAGAATATGAGCAGGTTTCTCATTTAATGCGTTGGAATGTATTGCCTAAACTTGGATCAGAAGGACATAATTTTTAACTGAACCAGGAATACTTCAGAAAGCTAGCATTTTTCTGTAAAAGTTATTTTAGTGGTTGACAAATCTGTAGAAGCAATAGCTTTAATTATCACAATTTCAAATGTTTCAAATAAACGCATCGCATAAACTCAATACTCTAACGTTTTTCAGCGAACCGTAACGCGTTACTCTTTATTCTGGTAACGCTTCCTACTTCTTCCCCAACCGATGCGACATCCGTCGTACGCTCTCCAGGAAATTGCTTTATCTGCGCTCCGTGCGAACCCTGCCACAACGAAGAGAAATTCCAAACCCGTAAAACGCACTGCGCGAACGAACAAACGAGAGCAAATAGACAAAAAAAAATCCATTAAAAAAACCTAGAGAACGAGAGAGCTTCTTCGTTAAGTTTTTGTTTACGATCCGGCTTCACTCTCGCGCTCTCGCGTCCTGGGTCTCGCTCTCGCTCCGGAATCGTGCACCGCCGGTTTCGGTTTGTCGGGCGCGCTGGAAAACTGAACGAAGCCGCTCCATCGCCGAGCCGACCGAAAACATTCGTTTAGTTTCCTCCTTTCGGTGTGTGCGGAAGCGTGCGCGTTGAGTTTCGTTGCTGGCGGTGTGTGGAGCGAGCCTACTCGGAAAACAATACGCGTCGCCTGCCGTGCGCGGTGCGGATTCGTGCAAAATTTGCCCGTCAAAACCGACGCGTCGGTCCGTGTTCTGTCCTGCTTGGAAGGTGTTTGCCGGTGAAAGAAGCCAGCCTCTTCATCGGAAAGGTAAAGGAACGGCTTGTTTTGGAAGTGTTGTCCGGTGCTATCAAAGATAAGGTTTGAAGAGAAGAAATCGTGTGTGTGAAGCAATTAAACATCTCGCTAACCTCATCGATCTGTGGTCAGGCAATAAATCTGCCGGCTGTTTCTGAAAATAATCCGTGTTCTTTAGGTGGTGGTGCATTGAAAGTCGCTTTGCTTACGGTTCTACTCTTTGCGAAACACACACGCACATTAGTGTTGAAAGGAGAAAAGGTCGGATCGAAAAGAAAAAAAAAAACACACACCACGAAAAAAGTGATTCCGTATGGTGCACGACTGTTCTGTGGCGGCGGTGCAGGAAGAAAAGGTGCTGGGCGCGCGCCCCACATTCCCACTTATTGGGGGTAAAGGAAAATTCAATCCACGGTTGCAATAAAATGCAGCTTTACGACGACGGGATGTGCGTTCCTGGCCCTGCCCCGTGTGTGCGTTTGGTGTGTCTTTAAGCAGTAGGGAGTTATTAATAGTCACATTTTCACCCAGGAAGCGCACAGCACGCGCTGTGAATGCACCGTCCTCATGAAATGCATCCACAGCGATGGGCCACCGAATGATGATGATGAGACCCCTCCGGGGAAACGGTTTTTATTGCGACGAAGTGCGTTTGCGCGTGTGTTGGCTAATGATTTAATTGCTGCAGAAGATTAGTGGCAAGCAGGCAATGTGTGCGAAGGGAACGGGCACGCTGAAGAGAGGTGTGGAGGAGTCCACGTTGAATGCAAAATTGAAATCGAGAAATTTATGAAAAGGGCAAACTACTACTACTGTGGTGCCGGTGCTGAGCAGTGTTGCCAGCGAGATGCTCCTTCGAAGGCGAAATCCCCCTCCCCGAGTGTTCCATTTCTGACGTTTGGTGACGGTTTTGGTGGCGAGCAGTTTGGTTCTAATCGAAGTTGGCACTGGTTTTGGTTTGGGTGAAGTACGGTGCTTCGCGAGCATCTTCTTCAGTGTCTGGCTTTTGATCGAAACGGTTCGCAGTGGTTCGTGTGGCTGGGCGGAAGTGTTCGACAAGTGTTGTTGTTGGATGTAATTTACGTGAATCTCTATTTAATTTGAGCTTGTAAAAAGTGTGGAAAAGAAAAGAATTCTTGTCTGCGAAAAGGAAATAGTGAAGCAAAACGATCTGGTCGTTACTACCGAATAGAAAAAGAAGGAAATAGTGGTTAGAAAGGTGTATTTTTGTAAGAATCTTGCATCAGTGTATCGTGTGATTGTCCCAAGAGGGAAAACAAACATATCTAAGGAGTTCTAGCAAGGAAGGGTCTTCTTCCTAATCTCAACAGGCATCCCCCCCCCTCCCCCTGTCACTTCACTCAATTTATTTGAATTATGTATCATCTTCCTGTGTTTTAAACGAAGATTTATTTCCATATCAAACACACCTTGTTGGCTGCCCTTTTTTTTCTTAACGTCGGAAGTGTATGGTTTTGCTAAAACGATAAGAACAAACGCTCCATCGGCGTCGTTTGCGTCGTCGCAGCCTACTATATCGAGAGGACACAAACAAAAATATCGCCACGGATCAGACCAGACATACGAGGCCGTGGAAGCGCTTGGCAGGGTTAACCTCGTTCTTCCATTTCTTCTCCATAAATCAAAGGATTTATCAGACGTATGGGCTGGGCGCGCACACAAACGCACCATTGCCGATTACCACGGACGAGCGAGAGAGGAACGTGTCAAACGTCACCAGAAATCGTTCGCCTCGTGTGTGTGCTTCTCTTTATGGCGAGGTTCGCTGTGGAATCTCTTCTTTTGTTCGGGATGGCTTTTATTTTTTGGTGACACGTTAAAATTACCCTGTCTGCTCCCTCATTCTTTGTGTAGACAATTTGCTATTTCCTATGATAATGTATTTTTTGGTTCGGTTTTGGGGCTAAACTACTAAATAGAAAACCCTACAATTCTACAATAAGTAGCATGTTTATAAAAATCCGTCCCTTTATCGTGAGAAGGATTGATTTATTTTGCATTTTGTATTTTTGTTGCCAAAAACCAAAAATAAAGGAACAGCAAAGCAAGGAACAACCAGTACAAACCGGAGAAAAAGGCATAACGCTTTTGTGTATGGCCATTTATTATTATTGATGGCGATTTATGGGACTCGGGGTGTGTGTGTATCCATGTTATTTTCCGATGTAAAATGGTGTTATATTTTTTCGCCAGGATTTTTATTTGTTTTGTTCTTTTATTTTGTTTTTCACCGAAAATTGATGACGGGCGTTTTGTTGTCGCCCAGTTCCTTCCCGTGCTACCTTTATCTCTTGCTACAATGAGATATTTGGTGTTGATATGCAACACATTACGAGCACATCGTCCGGCTACGGTCGGTTCACGTGCCCAAAATTGTATTGTTGTGTGGTTTTTGTTTTTTAGCCAACCAGTCAGAGCCTGATTGTGTGATAATACTGACAAAGAGAAGCAAAATCTGTTGTTCTTACAAAGCGTTTTTTTTGGTGACATGCAAATGTTTCTGTGCAGTGTCTATAAAATATTTCTGTTGTGTAAATCTTCTCTCTAATCTAATATCGCAATAACAAATCTTTGTTTTTGTTACCAGCAAGTGAATGCACGCGTACTTTGCAAAAATTTCCTTAAGTTCGTATAATAATGTGAGTTGTGAGAAGTGAAGAAAACACATGAGAAAGTTAAGAAAAGTGTTAAGAGCGTGTAATAAAAAATAGTGTACAACAATTCAAAAAAGTTCTTCGTGTGGCGAGCTCAAAGAAGAAAGGTTTCATGTTAAATAGAGTGAAATTTGTGTTTGAAGATCTTTAATATCTTCGTCTACACAATAATTGAACCAGCGAAACAAAAATAAACCTCAAAAATTGGAAAGGAGAGAGGATCCTGCTACACCTTAGCCGCGAACATTGGAGAAGTGGGTAAGTGTGAAGGTTTGCTATTTATTTTTCCTAGTTGAATTCAATCAAAATATTTTGTTCGGCTTTAAACTCCCAATTTATTTGTTCAAAGCGAAAAAGAAGGAGAGGAGATGGGTTGTACGGTGCGTTAAGGATGATTCTCCTCCAATTTGAGAGGAATAAAGCAATTGAATCGAAATTGAAAGCCCTTTCGATGGGCTGTTGGGTGCTTCGGATTTGTGATGTTGATTATGATGATGATTTTGCCTTTTATCCGCGCTTTGAATATTGAAATAGAGCGGCAGAGTGTGGTGATTTGGTGTGCAAATCATCTTTCCCGGGCTTGTTGTGTCTAAAACCGGCCTTAAAAATTTGGCTCACGTTTTCACCCAGCACAAGCCTATAATTTAGATAACACTCACTGGTTCATTTTGGGAAAGCGAAAGACGGAAGAAAACATTCCTCCAGTGCGGTTTGCACGGGGTTGGTTCGAATTGATTGGTGATAATTTATGGGTATACGCGAGTCAAAACGTTGCAATGTTTAGTATCGCGGGAAGAAGCTTTTGAAGGAACGGGTTTGCTGCCTCCTATTTTGCTCTACAACTTTAAGAGCCTCCTCCCTAAAGGTTGCGGTAACTACCTCACATTTTAATAATCGCAATAAAATGGCAAACAGTGGCGGCTGTCTGTGGCTGTGGGTTTTATTTTGAGAGGTGAAAGACGAAACGAACGTTCGAGCAGTAACATCTTTTCGAAAGACGTTAAGCACGACGGCCCCAAACTAATGTTACAATCATCGTTTGTGAACGTTGGTGTGTCTTGCCTCCTGGAACGTAAAAGCCGAAAGGTAAGGGTTTCTTCCTGTTTCCAGGAGGAGAAGATCCTGCTGCGCTCGGGTGGACCACACCCCAGACATAAATGGTGCATCATCGATGGAAGGGAAGGTTTTCGGTGAATTCCTTGCCAAACTTTACGATTCCCGCTGCTTCTGATGATGATGCTACTGTGCCCGTCTCGGAGGAGCACATTAAAAGAAACAAACCACAAGGAAGTGGAGAGCAGCGGACCATTAAAAATGTCTGCCCGAGACAAGAGATACAGTCTCAGCCGTCTCTCCAGAGTGCAATTCGATGCTAGAAATTGTTCATTAAATTGGAGTAACTGAAGGTAACGCCTTCAGGGTGGAGTTGGAGAACTCCAACATCTTTCTGGAGTTCCAAGTTACTGGAGATATTTCTTGGGAAATTCTGGAGAACTTTCGTTCCCGCACTAATGTCTGATTGTCTGAACAAAAACGTTCGATGCTTCGCTCATCAAACATCTCATTAGGATAGAGTTACCTTATGTTATTGTACAATTTATCTAAAATAATATTTCCGAACTGCATTACAACACGATGTGCTCTTCAAACGCCATTCATGACTTCGTCCTACGTTTCTCCCCAATCCTTCGCGTCCATTTCCTGGTGGAATGCAGCTGTATAACTTACATGCACCAAACCATTCTGTATGGGTTTGTTTGTGTATTTTTGGGCTCCGGAATGATATGGTGTATTTGGCTTACCAAAATGTACACGCTTTAATGCTACACCTTTTCTACACCCATCGCCCCTTGTTTTGCTCCTGTGCAGTTCCTCAGGACTCCGACAACCGCAACGATGAATCCGCTGGGATTTGTGTGTGTGTGTGTACATGCGGTGGCCGTGGAAATTCATCGACCGAAAACCACGATTCAGCACAACAACCATTGCTCTCTAGACTTACTCAGCCATCTCCTCCTCGTTTCCAGCGTCCTCCTCCCGAGTGCAACCGGAAAATGGACTGTGTGCAGTAAAGGACTACGGAAAAACTTTTTACCAACCAGAATTGTGGTTCTCCCTCGGTCTAAAATTCTAGGGCGGCGTCGCATCAAAATTGAGTTCATGCTTTAGGCTTTCGGAGGGAAGCAAGAAGTGAGAGGGTGGAATAAAGTGTATATTAAGTCCGGTGTGGATTAACCGCACACAAACCATCACGAACAGCGGAACTCTCTGGACGAGGAACTCTCTTCGTGTTGTCGAGGAGACTGGGAGGATTTCTATTTCCTTGAGGCACGTCCCGCGGGACTGCTGTGCCGGAGGGGGCGCTTCCAATGTTTGGCTAAGTGTTTGGATGGTGCCAGGACGCAGGACTTTTCGCCTCCCTTTAAACTAATATTGTTGTACCGCGTTCTGTTTCCTTTTTCTCGGACGTCTTTCTAATGCTTTCAATGCGTTAAATGTTAGTTCGGGTGTTGGTGGTCGCCCCCTTGGCAGTGAAATAAAAATAAACACGTGGAGCAAACGGAGAATCGCTTGCAATCGGTCTTGCCTTTTAGCTAGTTTGGTAGGGGTGTTGGTTGCGTATCGTTTTCCAATGGGCAGTAGCAGCTTGTGTTAGCATGCGCGAGAAAGGACACTAGTGAGGGAAAATCGTTTAATGTTTTGGAGGAATTGGAGGAATGGGGAATGGTTTATGTGCTCCATACGCGCGTCTGGACGGGATCAGTAATGTTATCCTACGCTGGTGTAATATGTTATGTCTTGCAGCTAACTGGTATGAAGAATTGCTGGGTGTATTAGTAGTTCCATGAGCGTTATTCCTTGTTTATGGATACATATGTTTGAATCTGCTGAGGGTCTTCTGAAAACACATTTTTAATACATATTTTGTTACACATCTCGATTTTTTTTATTTTTACAAGCTTTTTTGAGTAATAGTATCAGTTATCTCAGGGCCAAACGGAAAAGTACGAAACAAAACCTTTTTTAACATAATATAAACAGAAATTGTTTAATGCTTAAAGCTTAATGTTCAAGTAAAGAACAGCTCTTAAAGTATTATTAAATGTGTTGGCTTCATTTTCTGAGCGATGAAAATATGCAAGGAATATTAGGCTTGAACTTTCCACTGCAACAATCATTTGATGATGATGATAAATCCTTACTATGCTATAGATACCGTATTTTCATGCAGTTTAGCGCTTTTTCATGCGCAGTTTAGCGCATAAAATAACTGAATAGAAAACAATAACTACCAACATTATGGTCAAATCTTGTTCGTTGTATTGTTATCTCTTGGTAGGTACATACTTTCTTTCAAATCATATCATCATATTCAAATCATATGCATCACAAATCATATGCAAATTATGATACATTAAGCATGTAAGGTTATTTTTCTAACTATCTTCTTTTATTAGCCGAATCATAGCATTTTGTATGTTTAAATTCGTATAAAAGATTTTTGTATGATTTTATTTGACCTTAGAAAAGGATTCGATAAAGCCGTTACTTAAATTACTTTTTGTAGATTTGAGATTTCAGAAACTAGTCCGATTTCAATGAAATTTCAGGAAACATTTTCTCTAACACTGGAGCGAGATAATTTACCCTCAATAGCAGGCACATTGCAGAAGTGTTGGTCTCTTACTCAATCTTTTTATTGAACAATTATGCGTTCAAATAATTTTGTACACAAATACTGTCTAAAAGCGTTAAAAGGGCGTCCCTCGTTTCAATAAATAAGACAAATATACATATTTAATTTGAACATCTTGCTCAATCATACTCTTCCAAACCTCTGTTCCCTCTCTCTCTTTGTTCCTTTCAACTTCACTGTGTCATCCTGCCGCACATATCAATTAGTCCTCCAACACCTTTCTTGCGTGGGGGAGTCGCGGATGGGTTTGGTGGTGTATCGCGCATCTCGCATCACAATCAATTTACACTTTTTGTGTGCCGTCCGTCGCCGCCGCCTCACGCTTGGTCTCCGTTACCGATATGGTTTGGTCACGTTTTTCCCGTCTAGGCCACGCGCCGGAAAAATGACAGACATACACACACACAATGTTCGGAGGGACTTACTTTGTCTGGTGAGATATGTCTGTGACAGTCGCTGGGTAATTGACACATCGCCCATTTGTGTAGAAGAAACCCGGCGTGAGCAGCGAACCGTTAAATGAGGCTGAGATTTAGCGTCTTTCCACCGTACCTCTTCTCTTCACCAAGCGCTTGGATGCGTGCGTGTGTCACTGACGTTTATTTTCCAATAGACTTAGAGCCCCCAGGGCGACGGAGACACATCCACTTCATGCCCAATTTCAGCTCAGTGTAGGTAAATTATTTATTGGGAAATGTTTTGGAAGGATGTGGCCCGTTGTGCTCATTTGTTGAAGAACTGACAACTTTAGAAGAGTATCTCTTTTGTGGATAGTTTGAATAGTTATTAAATTGAAAAAAGGGCATAGGGTTATGATGGGATTATAACCCTCCCATCTTATTTCAAAGTCAATTGTTTATTGAATTTCTTTTCCTAATAAATGATAATTAAAAAAGCCGATTATGGATGTGATAGAAACTCTCCCAGACCAAAGATTTACGGTGACTAGCGAATTAGGTTGCTCTTTTTTTCCTTCATCCTTAGCCATTCTTCAGCATTCCTTAAGCATTTCAAGTTCAATGACACGAAGAAACGTCCAAATACGACAGTGTGAAGCTGAGAAGGAAATTTGAGAATGCTATTTTTCCCCCTTTGCTATTGCGTGTACCTCTCTGTCGGCCCATTTGCCCTTCCGGAGCGCTCCTCTGGGCCCTGCGCTCTTTTGCTCTTTTGTTGTACAAATGCACGATCATAAAACATGAAACTTTGGCCCTCAGCGGCGGCGGCATTAGCGTCCTCTTTCCCTAACCTTGCCCCGGTTGTCCTCCGTGGTGTGGCAACTTCTTTTCCCCTAGTTTTCTCCACAAAAATGGTGGAATAAACCACGACCACCGTCACCCCCCGATTGAGGGAGAACTCTTCCCGTGGCCCCCGGTGCCCGTGGACTAATGAAGGAATTAAAGATTACCGGCGGGGTTTGCTGGTTGTTACTTGGTTTTTAGGAAACACGAAACTTTTTATCGGTGGCTCCCCGTTGTCTGACGGTTTGATATCTTAGTCACCAGCAAAACATCGCGCCCTTCCCGGGCCGCGGGTGCAGTAGGCTTTCCCTTCGGTCGCTTGTTTCCCGGTGTTTGAGGTGTGTAGGCGTGAAGGAAGAAATGATGAAGAAGCATTAAAAAGTATTACAGTAGGGAGGAAAGCCAATGGTGGTGGTTGCCCTGGTGGCCGATAATCTTTCCTTTTTCTTTCTCGTTCCTGCTTTTGTTGGATTTGTTCAACTCAAGTGGCAGGGAAATGATTAAGGCGGAACATCGAACTGAGAGGGCTTGATTTGAGATAATCTCTGCGTGTAGTTAGTTCGCGTGTTTTGTTTCAAGTGAGAAGGTCTTTCGGGTAGTGATAAGTGATACATTAATTAATATCCTTACCCGGTCGCTTATCGATCGTTACAGGAAGAAGCATGATTTAAGATGGTGCTCATACAAGTTTTTTTTGCCATGGAATTATTTACCTAATTATTGCGAACTACGTGTGGTATTAAAGTTGTTATTCGTTTTATCTAAAATCAAGAAACACAAGTGTGATAAAACTTTCATTTTTCGTTTAAAGAGTCACAAAAGTCTCTTAGGTAAGCTTCTCATATGTATTGCCGAATCATATTTTTGACAATTTTTGATCAAATTTTATGACAACAAATGTATTATTTTGGTTAAAAATATTAATATTTACAAAACAGAAAAATGACACAAATTAAGCTTCCATCAAATTTTGTCAAAATGCTTCGTGTAACTTGAAAACTATTTGTACTATTTGTTATATATTTTACATAATTTCATTTCACTGTTTTGTCTAGAACAAATCATCACATACGCTTTCATCCCGGCAAGGCAATAAATTATTAAATAATTCCATATTCCATACTACTTTTTATCATATTGAATACCATGGTCGTTTTTATTTAATACTCTATATATTTATTTTAATTTGTAATACTTTGATTTTCATCAGAAGCCAGTACCAGATTATGAACGTAATATGATTAATTTGCACTAAAATATTAATTTTGTAAAAGTTATTATTCTTGTAGAAAATGGTAGAATGGCATTGCTTATTTGTTTTGTAGAGAAAATTATGCTTAACGGATCCAGAAACGTGACATAGAGTCGAAAATTGATGGTTTAGAGACACAAATTGATACACTCTGTTTCAAATATTGTATGATAAATCAATTTATATGATGGAGTGCAATAAATGGTTGTGGTATGTTATTATCTTCAATTGCTCCAACTCAACTCAATTATGGCAATATATCTTTTTTCAGTTTAAAAGCGTTTACATTATATTGGTTCGATTACTTGTTTGTCTTTTGCTTTTCAATTATCGAGCGTTCCTTCAACGAATGCAATCGTCTTCCTCAAGACTGAGTGGCACATCGTCCAGTAACTGGCACGTACGTCACATTTTTCTATTTTTCCTTCCGAAATGCCCAGCAATTGATGCTGCTCATCACGCCAACCTACTCCTCTGCGCCCATGATGCGCTGACGTGCAGCAGCAGCAGCAGCAGCTGTTATTACATCCATGATTTTTCCATGCCAGCGAAGGAGGGAGAAACAGTGTAGAAAGAGCCAAAGTGAGGCCCCGCCAAAACACATTCCAAGGGCTCTGCTCGCTGCGTTGCGCCGCGTGCGCACTCTGTATAGCTCTCTGTCATCCTGGCTCTAGACCGGAACAGCGGAACATATGTGCGCGTTTTGTTGTCGTCAGGCCACCAATTCCTCTCGTTTCGGGGTGTTTCCTTCACCTATTCTCCGCTCCCGGGACTCTCCCTGCTGGCCACCAGAAGCACTACAGGAAATTCGATGCCCTGCCTTTGAATTGGAAAATCATAGGTGTGTGAGTGTGTGCGCGCTCTATGAGATGAAATCCCCCAGGGAGACACGAGAGGGAGAAAGAGTGAAAAGAGGAAGGGAAGTGTAGGGTCTGTCTCTATAGTTCTGGGTGTCCCAAAATTGGAAGCCACACGGCTTTGGTGTCGGTGTGCTGGTAACGCTGTCGATCCCTGTGACAGAGGGCGAAGCTTGAACGACCCGAAAAGTGTGATCAACTGTGACGCTTCAAAATGGGATATGGGCTGACACCGAGATTGCGAAGGGTCCTACAGAATCCAGGACTCGATCCCTCCGTGCCTCCGTGGGTTGGGCCAGGGGTTTTTGTGTTGTGTTAACTCCCTTCGCTTCACCGGTTCTTCGACCTTCGTCACAATCAGCTGCAGTTGAAAGGGAATGAAAGAAAAGCACAACACGACAGTGGCAGGGGCAGCACAAGCGGAAAACAAAAATCTCTCTAATTGATTGCCATTTATACCCATACCGTATTATTTTACCCGTCTATATCTCAGCTGAGCTGCGATAGGGAAACTACAACTACTGTCCCATTCCTACTATGGGGTGGCCAGCTGGAAAGGAAAATTTGCGTGAAATTACTGCTTATCGATTTAGGTTTCTGCCATCGCCCGATGCATGATGACGACCGGCACACCTCAAAGCGAAAGAAGCTCTCACTGATCTGGAAGCTTTTGAAAATATGGATTTGCCTCAAGTAAGAGACCGAAATTCCTGTCGGATTATCCACGCTCTGTTCGTGTGCGCCAGGTAGAGGGGCACTGGGTCTTTATGCTATCGGAGGTAATAATTTCTCTGGCCAATGATTTGACGACAAGGGTTTTTTTTATTTTTTTTTCGTTTCCTTTTTTATCTAAATTCACGCCAACGGTTTTGGGTGGTCCTGGAGGATTTGCACAAATAACGGTTAGAGATAACAAAAACAACTGTTATTGTGATGCATTTCTCATTTTGCAGTTTCTCTTTTGCGATGCAATGTGTGTTTGCGTTTTTGTTTGTGGTTATCATCTTATTTCATCAAATATTGTTTGTTATCGTCTACGGTCCTGTTTTGTTTGTAATTTTTCATTTTGAAGCATGCATAACTGCGTTTTCTTTTACCAGCACAAAATGCTGTCTGAACTGTTCTGTCAATTTATAAGTAGTAAGATTCGTTGATTCTGTGATAAGTTTATTCATAAATCTTTTTATTTTAAACAAGGTTGCTAGCAATACGGCCTGGCCGTCTCTACGGAATAAAAAAAAACAAGGTTGCTGAATCATTATTTACAATTGTGGTATTTTTGTTTTATTAATTTTCGATGTCTTATCAACACCATAAGTAAGCTCAAAATTATGGAAATAGTAGTCTTTATAGCTGCAAAAAAAAAAATTGAAAAATTGTTTCGTTTGTAAAGTTGAACAAAATAAAATTGACACAAGTTTCACAAAGAGGATGATTAATGTTTTGTAAGATCAAGACAATATATACTGGCAGGGCAGAACGATAATTGGTTTTAACAAAAAAAAAAAAAAAACAAAATATCTAAAAATTACGTATGTAAAAATTAAAAATTACTACTTTTAATTTTCAACTTGAAAAAGAGTATTTCTTTGCAACAAATTGAGCTTATTCCATCAGTATTCGTGTCCACAAAAACTTTCAAAATAACGAATTTTACAGTTGATGTTTGGGAACGTTCATATAAAAGTTTAAAATAAAAGTTTTCAAATCATTTTTCCTCGTTGTATACAATTGCCAGTTTCAATATGTTTTTATGCCTATAGAACTAGAGCGACTTGCTCACCACCGCAAATGTCGACCTGTTACTGTTTTCTACGTGACAGCGTTATGTAGTTTGGCGATTTCAAATATTCGTTAGTTTCGTTTAATATTAATATTCCCTCCTAAACCTTATTTAATACATTAGTCAGACGTTTATGTGCTCCCCGCCCTAGAAACAGGAACAAAATTCATGCAAAATGACGTCTGGTGGTGAAAGGAACATTCTCCCGCAAAAAAAGAATGTCACCGTTCGTGCTCACAAAGAACTTCGAAGCGGGCACGTCCGTGCGTGCGTGCGTGTACTTACGAACCTTTTGTAATAAATTTTCTGCACGCTCCCACAATGTCACTCGCACCAGAGACCAAAGACCAGACCAGACCCCCCTACCCTATAGCGTCGCACCGTAAGTCGAGCGTCGCAAAAGTGAGATGTTATCAATTATCAAATATTTTAATAGGGATTTGCACCCCCCGGGGAGTACGGCGAGAGGGACACGCGCTCGGTACAATTTAAGCGTGGTTTGTTCGGAGAAATGGTTTTTCGTCATGGTTTGCCGTCACCTTCCCTTCGGGGCTTACGTACCCCCGGAGGGTTTTGGGCCCGAAGTTACCAACACTGAATGCTAATCTGTGTGCTGGAAGCGTTTGTGTTTTGGAAGACTTTTTTTAAGGCTAATCGCCTACCAACAAATTGTTGACAGTGGTGGAACTGGAAATTGAGCATAGTGTTGGGGGATGCACCTTGTCTTGATGGTTGAAAGATCTTGTGCATGATTTAATTCCGCTGTGCAGTGTACAGTTCAACAACATCCCTTGTTCAGTTCTGTTATGAAGTTTTGTTTTAGATGTTCTGGGACAATCCAATAACAACCATTCCATTACGATATAATTATTTTATCCAATAGAAATGGAGGCAATTTGTTTCATTCGGAGCTCTGTTGGCTTGAGAGCCTGCAGAGTAATCACATTAATTAAAGCAACTGAACTTGAAACAAAGTTTTTCCCCGCAAGCAGCATTAAGCAAGATCCGCTTTTTCCTGAACTCAAATCTTCCGTTACGCAGCCGACCATCATGCGTGACCTGTCCCTTTAGGGCGATGAGATGGCAAACATGGATAGTAAACTTTTGCTAAACGATTTATGTTTGCAAAGACCAGCGACACGTGGCCACGTGGCAGGCGAAGATACTGGGAGCGTTTGCAGGCCGAAATTGTTGTCCATCAATAAAGTAATATCAGATCAGAGAGAAAGAAAATTAAAGCACCAAGAGAAAAGGGACGTACAATGCGACAGCGGGGAGAAAAGAAGGAATGGGAAAGAGTTTTGCCCCGTGGGGGTAGGGGTTGCCGTAAAGTAATAGGCATTGCGATAGGATTAGGTTGTAATTGGCCTGCTAGGCAATTACTTTAACTGTTTGAGCGATGTTCGGGTGTGTGTATTGATGTTTGTTGTCGCTACGCATTCGTTTCCATCCCCTCTGGTGCAGGATCGACACTAATTGGTTGATACGAATTAGTTCGCTTGGTATGATGAAGAGATACACACAGTATCCTTTCCATCTGGAAGTCTAGGTAACGATGGCATGTTTCTTTGTACTGCAATTCTCGTCGTTGTTTCTTTGACGGAGTCCTTCAGAGACTGTTTTGTACTGGTGTAGTCCGTGATAAGCAATATACTTATTTGTTTTTGTATAAGCAATTCATTTACGCTAAGAAATGATAAAGGGATAATGATCTTTGACGAATGGTCGGC